>VCRD01004374.1:0-41540 GCA_006783055.1 Trinorchestia longiramus
GTGCACACAGAACACGCATAGTAAACACAGTGCACACATTACACGCATAGTAAACACAGTGCACACATTACACGCATAGTAAACACAGTGCACACATTACACGCATGTCCACAGTAGTAATGTTGCAACCCAATGGATGCGCTGAGCACACAGTGAACACACACAGCACACAGTGAACACGCACAGCACACAGTGAACACGCACAGCACACAGTGAACACGCACAGCACACAGTGAACACGCACAACACACAGTGAACACACACAGCACACAGTGAACACACACAGCACACAGCGAACACACACAGCACACAGTGAAACATTCAAATACTCCAGTGCTACGTATAACTTCAAGGTCCTAGTCAGACTCAAGGATTGAGTAAACCGAAGAATTCAGTCAGACTTAAGGACTCAATTCATACTCTAAGAGTCAGTCATAACCATGACTCCAGTTGATTGAGTCCAGATTCAGTCTTCACTGCACAGTCCACGTTCAAACAACACATTAACAACAACTGACTCTTGTCTACTGAAGAAAATGTAGGTCATATTTGTTGCATGTACATCGATAAATGGGAACATGCATGAAAATAAAATTAATTCATAGTCAACATGTACATTAGTCATTAGGCTTTATTATAAAAATCATAATGCTGAGAACCAATAACAATTGAGAAAACTACGTGGAAACATTGCTAGAATTTTTCTTAGAGAATTTGAGGAGCTTATTGAACTCAAAGAAAGACAAAATTCCTGCATTGCAGGAAGGTGCAGGTTTCACATCACTCACAAAACTGTGTTCTCTGCAACACGAGAGAACAACGTTTAGAGATCCTTGAAAATGCGTCGCTAAAAACCCGGCAGTTGAGTTACTCTAGCTGTCCTCATGTGAGGAAAAACTCACCTGCGCAGGTCCAGTTATAAGCTCCGAGTCCGGGTTCTGAGGTACGGGGATGCCAATCACCACCACCACCCCCACCACCACCAACAACAACACCTGTACGAACACAATTGTCAGCTGTGAACACACTGTCAGTTGTCAGCTGTGAACACACTGCCAGTTGTCAGCTGTGAACACACTGTGAGTTGTCAGCTGTGAACACACTGTGAGTTGTCAGCTGTGAACACACTGACAGTTGTCTGCTGTGAACACACTGCCAGTTGTCAGCTGTGAACACACTGTGAGTTGTCAGCTGTGAACACACTGTGAGTTGTCAGCTGTGAAGACACTGTCAGTTGTCAGCTGTGAACACACTGTCAGTTGTCACCTTTGAGAAATTTATTCTCTGGTATCAGTCGAATAGATTAAACTCGGCGACTGCTACGGTTACTGTATAATAAGATAGCGCTTGGTCATCGTTTCGGGGGAAAATAGCTTTAAAAATCATAGAAATTCTTAGGTTTGTCATGATAAATTCTCTGCAATTTATCTCAGTCCTACCTTGGTAGTCACGTAATGATATTTATTTTCACACTCACTGCACGCAGAGGAAAACTCCGCAAGCTAATATCTCTCATTCTTTAACACAGTCCACATACAGCAGTGCATGAAGACTCTATCACTACTCGGCCGTAAAAGCCAATGATTCTTTTTGCATGGAAGTCCTGTATTTTCCTTGATATACATAAACTTGTCTACGTAGTTTTTGCTTAGTCTCTACGTAAAAAACTCGAATTTGTGGTGTGACTGCGAGATAAGGTAATGGTGACTGGCCATCCACAGCTCTGCTTTCTGCCCGCAACCGCAACCTTCACCTGAAGGCTAAAAGTCGCTGACGTCAGCATGAACAGCTGCGACAGTTACAGTTCCGACAGCTGTCATGGTAACAGTTACAACTGTATGCTTCCAAAGGCGTACTTGTAATTTTCACAGTCACTACATATATGTATACTGTGATAACAAGTGCTGCAAGCTAACTCAATATTGTACAAGTCATTTTGAATAAATCTTTATAAATATTGCACTTAAGCATTACTATAGTTCCCCCTACTAGAGCTTGACAGGCTTTTGTATCTCAAGTATTGAAATATCTCTTCAAAGCGCAAAAACAAAGAACAGGTTTAAAACGGACCAGGAGTCTAGTGTTTTTGAACTTTCGACGGTCGAGCAGAAGACATTTATAATAACAATTTTACTCATTCAAAAGTGATGGAGTTTCTCGCATAGGTTGCTTGCTTAAACGAAATTCCTGTGCAAATGCTAGTACGATATTGTTCACATGTGACGACCTTTTCATTTCTGCATTTAACACGTTGCCTCCGATTGCCTGATTGGTGTAAAACTTCACTTTGTACGCATAGTCACTAGAAGGATCTGAAAAAATTACAGAACCTAACCTAAGTGGTACACATACGTACCACTTCGGAGTCAACGTGTTAAGAAAGTATCTTCCATTTGTATCAATTACACAAACAAGTTTACAATCGGCTATCAAATACGTTATTCTTCCAGCAATTACGTGTACAATGTCTTAGGAATTGGCATGATGTGTTTCTTTAATTTGATTTTCGTCGTGCATCAATAGAACCACAATGCAAGTGTAGTAGATTTTGGCCAGCTCACTATATGAATAGACATGGAAATGACATTGAACAAAAACTATAATATCTGCAGAGTAGTAATGTCAATAATACCCGTATGCTGTCAATACACTATGAATGCTGATGCCGATAATACTCGTATACTGCCAGTATTCTATGAATTCTGGAGCCAATTACACTCGTATACTGCCAGTATGCTACGAATTCTGGAGCCAATAAAACCCGTATACTGCCAGTATGCTACGAATTCTGGAGTTAATAACACTCGTATACTGCCAGTATGCTACGAATTCTGGAGTCATGCAATAACACTCGTATACTGCCAGTATGCTACGAATTTTGGAGCCAATTACACTCGTATACTGCCAGTATGCTACGAATTCTGGAGCCAATTACACTCGTATACTGCCAGTATGCTACGAATTCTGGAGCCAATTACACTCGTATACTGCCAGTATGCTACGAATTCTGGGGCCGATCATACCTGCATAGCACCAGAATACTATTAGTGATGAGGTTCTTATAGCGCCCATACCTAAAACTATTGTCAGTAAATAACTGCATCAAACCTGAAACCTTTTCAGTTAATCGGAAAATTTTTCCGTAGTGA
Source organism: Trinorchestia longiramus (assembly GCA_006783055.1). NCBI lineage: Eukaryota > Metazoa > Arthropoda > Malacostraca > Amphipoda > Talitridae > Trinorchestia > Trinorchestia longiramus. The sequence continues at coordinate 3,150 of VCRD01004374.1, forward strand.
TGGTAGTCAGGTGGCGAATTAATTAAATGCAAGCCTCCTGTTGCCAGACGGATGACAAGGTGTGTAACGGTAATCTTGCTGTTGCCTGACTAATGTCAAGGTGTGTAACTGTAATCTTACAGTTGTCTGATTTATCACAAAGCTTTGAAAGACAACTTTAATGTTGCCTCATTGATGACAAAGTGTTCCGCTAATCTTGCTCTTGCATGATCGATAACATGGCACATGACGATACACTTGTTGTCGTTGACTGAAGCTTGGTTTTGCAATGGCAATCTTGTTGTTACCTGGATAAAGTTTATGCAAATTTTTCTCCCATTCGTAAGAATTTGTTTTATCATTGCAATGTTTTACATTGAAATTAAAACACTCCTATGTAACAATAACAAGAATGGGGAATGACAATAATTCATATCTTACCGCTGTGCACTAATCACTAAAGCTTAACTCACTAATTTTTAAGTTTGGATAGGAACATTATTTACTGCAGCGCAGAACTCTAATCTGCAAGATGAAGTCTTACTACTAGCACGTGTTGGTCTGACAGAAAGTGGATCTATTTAATGATCTCAACAATGTAGGTTGAAAATTTTTCATATGGGATGATTCCACTAAAATTCTCCAATTGCTTCACTTTATGAGCATGCCACTTCAAGCAAAAGGTCATTTTATGACTGCATCATGTTGTATAATGACGTACCACTGTTTATACTGATTTTTATAGACTGGCTCATTTTTTATGTAAGTCCCACTCGTTAAATCATTTACGATATTCATGTAACATATTTGAAGAGAGAGTGATACACTGAAGATACACTATTTGAAGAGACACTGTACGCATACACTTAGCCGTTATGAGAGGCGAAGGCTTCTTTCCTTTATCAATTTACACAGGTAATTTTCATAACAGAAATGTAATCTTGTTTTAGTTTAAATTGTTTTAACTTTACCAAGAGCTTTTCTTTAGTTTTTGATTGCTTCACTCGAATTAAAAACCGTGTAAGGAATAATATGGACTTAATGTGACTCACCTAAATCTCTTTATTATTCATGAATACGGATAACGTTTTTGGAAGGTAAATACACTAAATACCTACAATGTGTATATTTTCTAAATGAAAATTTATCATCTTTAAAAACGTAGGACAAGAAGAGCAAAAGAACTTTCACTTAGACCTGAAATCTTGAATATCCCTTTTAATCCACTAACAAATACAACAGTAAAACTTATTAAGCAAGGCTAACTATAGCAGTATTTCAAGGACTTCATTTCAAATAAATGAATTAAGATATTCGCATATCACTGAGGGCAATGGTATTTTTTTGAGTATCGTAATGTATTCTATTATCCGAATTTGTAAAGGAAATCTGACATTGTAGTATTAAAGTCAGGAATTTTCAATACCTGCTCATACCAATGAAGATACATTCCCCCAGGGTTTCTAATAAACTGCTATTGGCAATCTATTTTTAATTATTTCACATCCTTTCTTATGAAGGAATGTCGCTTTAGGAAAAGAGATCTTTAATTCTCTTCTTATAAATTTCACTGTCAATAATATTCGAAAAATCAGGGCTCAACATCTCATAATCTTCCTGAATATACATCCTCAGCTGTAATACTTATGTTTACTTTTATGTTGTAAATTAATCGTAATCTGCGTATCAGTCATGTATAAATGTCAACTTATTCAGATAGAAGTTTTTCATATGAATGAATTCCGTTCTTGTAACTCGTGAATAATTATGAGCCCTGCATGAGAATCTATTTCAAGAATGCCAGTTCAGTGTTTCCATCTAGTCTTAACTGGAGGCTCGAGACGACAGATATGATGCCAAGTCTCCACCCTCTGAAGCCGTGTTTCCGTCTACCATATTTTTCGTTGCATCACCATATCCTCCATGCAACACAACCACGCTGCATGTAACACAACCACGCTGCATGTAACACAACCACGCTCCATGTAACACAACCACGCTGCATGTAACACAACCACGTTGCATGTAACACAACCACGTTGCATGTAACACAACCACGCTGCATGTAACACAACCACGCTGCATGTAACACAACCACGCTGCATGTAACACAACCACGCTGCATGTAACACAACCACGCTACATGTAAGACAACCACGCTTCATGTAAGATACCCGTTATGAGCAATTCGTAGCAATTGTAGAACCTTCATTGGCACAGACCTAATCAGCGAGCTTTCCGTTTATTTTGAAGGCAAATAGAAGACATGTTGCATTGGATCTCCCTTTCTTGCACCTCAGTTCTATACATTTGGTTACTTCTCACGCTTGACAAGGTTCATTTTGAATATATTGATGATTTTTTGTAATTTATTCTGTGGGATACCAACCAAAGAGCAAAACAGAATCGCATCTTTTACCCTACAGGTACGAGAAAAAATATATATAAATCTGGGCATAACAATACGGTATCAGGCAAATCAAGATACGTCACTAGCATGAAACCATTTCCCAAATTGAACTTGAACCGCAACCATAAATCAAAATAGCTGATACTGATAACTTGCTTAAGACTATGACATTAATTATCGGTACATGAACACCATCGTCTCATCTCTGACCCTCGTGCCGCTCTAGAGACTTCAATGCCAAGCAGCTTCCAAGGAGTGATCCACTCACCAACGAAAATGTGTCACTGATAGGTTCAGTCAGATGTAGTTTGAAATTTTTACTTTGTATTTTACTAGCTGAATATTGTGATACTGAAGTGTATCTTAATATGCATGGAGGACAGTTGGATATTCAAACCAGTTTTGTTAGCGGTATCTTAGACATCAAGAAAATTCTGACAAGTTTTAATGATGATACACAGTATTCAACAATTAGAATGTTGAGTTTAGGCTTTAAACCCGATAAAAAGCATGTGATAAATTTTCAGAATGTGTAAAACCTTTCCTTTCTTTCAATCCACTTAAATTTTTAAACAATGTAAGGAAATCTTCAGGCTATTTCTTTTCCATAGACAATATGACTGCCTTCTCAGATTTAAAACATGGAATCAAATAAACACTTGTAAGAGCATGAGGGAAGATCTTGCTATTTCCACCGTTGCTCACGATAATTGTGTTCATTTGAGCAATGAAGTCCACTAACTTCGCCCTTCTGACCCAAAATCACAACGCCTACGGCAGCACAACTTTGTACTTTCATTCTCTAAAAGCAATTGTATTCAAGCACTTTTAACTTGTTCAATTTATTGTAAAAAAATTCGTTACTTTCACCCATGACAGAGAGAGGGCAGACTGTCAGCAATATCAGACCAGCTTGGAATGTAGCCACTCACCTGAGAAATAAAACGCATTCTTGTCGTTCTATTGAGGCCAAAAATCCAACGAAGCAAAACAGTCTCGGCTTGGAACCTTATTTTAGAGCACACCTTCCTATGTAGATGTTGAGCGAACACTGACCAGTCCTTAACTGGTGTTGGGTTAGTTAAGCACACGCAGTGTATCCTCACTTGTGTCCGAGTCAGGTATGTTAATTTAAAAGAATTGAAGCATACTCTAGTTGAAAATTATTGTACATCACGACTAAACCAGTTAGTTAACTTTAGTTTCTTCATCAATCGAACATTTCTAAATTCAAATTAACGGATGAATCAAAATAGTTTTAAATTTTAACGTAGTAACAAAGTTTATTACGAAGCATTCACACTAGGAGACACACTAGAGTGTTCTGTGAAGCATGAACTCTTTAGTGGCTCTTATCTTCCTTGAGTTAACTGGTATTCTTCTTATTAGGACCGATAAACGGAAGTCTCGGTTGCTTCTACTCAGAACAACGTTCAGTCACGCTACAAATAGCAAGAATCACAGTCATTCATCTCCTGGAACTTATCAAGAGTTGATTCAAGTTACCGTAAGATCTGAAAATTTGTGTGGCATTTATTTCCGATATGTCCAGATATGGCTTGCTTCTCGCAATTATTAGGATATAGAAAATTTTTCCCAAAATCAGGTTATTTATGTAGCCAAGCTTAGCGTCCTGGTCGAAAATTGCAACAAAAATTGCTTCTTGCAAAATAAGAATCCCGGTTGCTATCGGACGTGTACCTCTCCTCAGTTTCTAACGCCCGCTACAGGAATGCAAGCGTTGATTTATTCGTAACTGTACATCGTAAATGGATTATTACAATTATGAGCTTATCGTATGAACTGTCCTAGCCTGCGCGAACATTCATACTCCATGACCCGACCTTTGTGTGCGTCGTACGGTCATACAGCAAAGTTTTAGCGTACACAATTACTGTACTGTACATTGTAGCTTTCAGAAATGCAACTCAACTTACTTATAATGAACATCTTGTGCATTGCAAATCAAATCATCTGTTAAATAGAAAGGGAGAGGAATCATGTTTGGGCAGATCATGCAGCGGGCAAAAATTACATTATATTACACAGCCAGTGTCTGACAAACGAGCTTCTCATACAACGTAAACTGTGTGAGATCATCAACACTTACTGGACATAGTTCTCTATCTCAGGAACAGGAAGTCTCTTGAAAATGTATCAGTTACATGAATAAAATGCCATCAAGTTAGGAACTTACAACTACGAATTTGTGTACCAAAGATAGCTCTTGGTCAATCATGGATCTGAGACAATTAACTGCTTCAAAGCAGGAAATTCACATTTAGGATCAACTTCACTGACAGAATGGGGCGACAATATCCACGATCAGCTCACTAACGAAGGACGCACGTACAACGTCTGACATCGGAACAGGAAGAATAAATTGTCTACGCTAAACTTACTATAAAACTGATAAACTCACAAAATAGTGCTAACCTACTTGAACCTGTTGCAATATGACGAGCTTCCAACACTTTTAGAAAATTCATTGTGTGTTAGAGGCTGAGGAAAAATATAAGGTCGTACAGCATAAATACAAGCAGCATTTTAAACGATAAAAATTGGAATCATTTTTTGTACACATTTCAGTGAATAAGTATTCGATGTCTTGAAAAATTTAACTTTTTAATATTTCTTCTGTGTGTGACAATGATCACAACTGTAAATTATAACAACTTAATCTTACATCATGGCGAGTATATTACTGCTCTAAAAGTTTTCAAAAGGTTTCCGATAGAGATTTTAAAACAAAAAATAAAAAATTATATGGCTTAAGAGTATTAAATACATAATGTTCAATTAATTTTAATATTTTGTTGCGTATCCCTTGGTTCCTATCACAACATGCAACCGTTTTCTATGCTTTGATGTGAGGTTTTAACACACACTGGCAGAAATGTTTGCCCATTCTTCTCTACAAATCTCTTCTAAATCATGCAAGTTTCTGGGCTTTCGCTTATTAACCCTTACTTTTAATTCTCTCCACAAATTCTCTATTGAATTCAGGTCCAAAGACTGGCTGGTTCACGGCAACACCTTTACATTGCTATCTGCAAACTATTTTATAGTTGTTTTGTTAGTATGCTCGGGGCATTGTCATGCTGGAGTTCCCAATCTTCTCCCAACTTCAACTTGTCAACACATTGGAAAAGATTTTCCAGCTAGAAAATCACGATACATAACCCCAGTCATGCGTCCTTTGATGATATGAAGATTGTCAGTACCATGGAACGAGAAGTAACCTCAAATTATCATGCTTACTCTCCAAATTTAACAGTAGGGATGGTTTTCTTTTGTTTGAAAGCCTCATCGTTCTTTCTCCAAAGATGACGTCTATAATTATGATTGAATAACTCTATTTGGTCTCATCTGACCAAAGAACATTATTCCAAAAGTCTTCTAGTTTTGATAAGAGGCTGTTTGTAAATTCCAATCGAGCTTTAACGTGACGTTCGGTCAAAAAATGAATTTTCTGCTTTTCTAGGATAGAAGTCCACATCCTCTCAAAGCATTTGTTACAGTATGATGAGAAACCACTGCTCCACCTGCATATAGTTCTTCTGCCAATTCTTTACGGGTAGTTTGAGAATTTTTTGAAGCAATTCTCACCAGTTTATTGATTGTTCATGCAGGTCGAAAATTTTTTTGAAACCATTTTGAGTAGATTTTCAGTAGCATGGTTTGCCTTCCGTATTATCGATCCCACTGTCGAAGGATGCAGGTTAAACTGTTTTCCAATGACTCTATAGCCTTTACTACCTTTATGGGCACCGTCAATTTTATTTCGGATGTCTACACTGAGTTCTTTAGTACCAGGCATTGTTGAAGCAGTAAATGATAACAACTCCCAGCACTCGCTCTAATCGTGATGTAAATAACACTGATTAGAAATGCCAGTATTTTAAAGACTCCTAAAATTGACCATTAATACTTCTGAAACATGAAAAATACACTATAATGAAAAATTCTGACGAAGATGAATGTATACAAAATATTTTCGCATCATGTATTGAATACTTTTTGGCCTAGTTATTTTACATTTTTTGTTATAAAATCTTGAGCGAGAACGTTTTGAACCATACTTGCCTCAACGTAAGTTTTAAATTGTTATTATTTATAATTGTGATCATTGTCACGTACAGAAGGAATATTAAAATGTTTAATTTTTCGAGACGTAGCGAATACTTATTCTCCTAACTGTATGTTATTCAATCATGAAGAGGAACTACGTATGAAATAATTTATACCTAGTTAAATAGTTGTCACAAGTATCTCTTGTCTTTTATTTAAACAACGAGATAATAAATCCATAACTTGGTCATTTCTCTACAACAGTAGCAGAGAATACGAATGTAAATTTTCACTAACTGAGTGCAAATGGCCTCTGTTCTCCCGAATTTATTCATAACTTCCTAGAAAAGGTCTGAAAAACATCTGGTTACTATGCATTTTGTAAACCTTTTTGCTTGATAACTCTAAAGTTGAAAAAATATGCATGATTTTTTCTTGGTTTTCGGCAGTGTTTACGTCATTTATATTTACCAAGTACGCATGGTCTGAAAAAAGTGTGATCTTAAGTATGGAAACTAGGAGAGTGAAAGTTGATGCTTAAAATCCAGGCAAAAAAGAAAAAGATACTAGAGGTGTAGTACTGGACATGTCGGCGTGTTGGTGTGGTTAATTCTGTGCTCGAGGTTCTATATCGTGTTGCTCAAGAGCTAAACCTGACTCAAATTCCTTCATGTCATACTTGAAAGTGTTAAACATTTATTTATTTATTCACCCTCAGTTCTTTTTTCTACGACGTGTGAAAACTCTGATAAAACAACAAAGGAATGACAAATCCGACGAATTGGACTTACTGAGTATTATCCGCAATGTTTGCAACTTCTTTCTAAAAGGAGTCGTAAATTATACTTGCACTTTCACCCTCAACTTCGTCAAAGTTTAGCATCTGCTATTTACTGCACAGCTACATTGACCGAGTGTTTCGGAATGAACTGTTCATTTACTTTTATTACTGAGTGTATGGAATCTCTTTAAATAGAGTTCCTAATTACGAGCTCTCATTTTTAAATTGTCAACACTAACTTCCTCTTACAAATAAAAAATCACTGAAATGTTAGAAAAACAATGACAGTCTCTAGCTTTAATGAAAATAATAGATCCATAATTAATGAACTTTAACAAAATTTTAAGTCGATCCTTGATTGTATAAAAAAATTGGTCGGCTTGTGCCCGGCCTTTTTAGTGTTTCCATGTGCTGCAGACATGTCTGACGTTCCAATGAGGGAAGATCAAAACATGATCCAATTATGACAACCTTGGATCAAGTTCTTACTAGAGGTTTTCACTCGTTTTCACACAAATGCGTGATGCAAGGGACATCTATTTTCAAATCATTTGTTGTATTCAGGAATAATTTTAGCGCGTCTCGGATTTTCCAGAAGTTAGTATTGAAATCCCTCAGATAGGATTTTTCTGCATTGTCATTAGAATATTACGAATTCAGTTTCACTTTTATAAATACGCTTAGTATGTTAATTTCAATTTAACTTCTATTGTACTGTCATTCAAAAAAGTTGTATGTACTGATTTTAACATAGCAGTGTTATGACACAAACTGTAGAATCTTTATTGGTTCATTATTTTATCATATTATCATCGCAAACAGTACGAGAATTGAACTTTTATTGAACATGAATGATCATACTCCTATTGCTTCACGACAATCTTCAGCCTCATGCTGCTAGTGTCACTCAATAGCAAATTGAGAAATTCGGTCGACAGCAGTTCGATCATCCCCTCTACAGCCCACACTTGACACCACCTGACTACCATTTGTTTCTGCCATGAGGCGTGACTATGCAGGTCAGCGCTTTCAAAGCGACGATTTCAAAAATATGGCTGTCATTACTGGCGAATTCCACTGAAATTCCCAAACAACTTCCTTTTTTGTAAACATTTTGAACATGAGCACTGGTTTTGTCTAAATTAATGCTTTTCCAAGCGTCGTAAAGATTTCTAAATATCTTCATTTGAATTGTATTCATGACCCAGTATGGAGGCGTAGAGTGGTCTTTAAACTGTGTCGAGATAAACACTTCAGAATAAAAGGATAATGATATTAAAAAGATTGAGCAAGGGCATTTCAATACATCATAATGTATTGTGCCACCACCAGCTTGGTCGACTGGTGAGCGAAACTGCTTGCGAGCGGAAAGACCCGGGTTCGAATCCCGCTGCCGACATGGTTGACGCGGCTAGAAATACGGCATGGGACTTGGGTAAACAACCGAATAATTATCGAAGTAATTATCCGACCCATGAATGGGCCACAAGGTTCGTTCCTATAGCCTCATTCTATTCTATTCTATTCTATTCATAACACTTTTTGCGCCTCCCAACCACTGAAAAAATTACCTTTTCTATTGTTGTTAGTGATGAATGATCACAACATTCAATACTACTCTGTATCGTTCGCGCACGCACCTTATCGAGCATATCTTATTCTGTATCTTTGCTAAAGAGATAAAAAGCGCTTCAAACTTTGGTAACAATACGTTTCCTTTCACTCTTGTCTACTAATCATACTTGCACGAACATCAAAAAAAATAAATGTCGTGATTAGAATCGTATGACTTGCTGAAATAAAATGACTACGAATGCCACTGATAAAAAAATAAAAATAAAGGGAAAGTTTAAAAAATGCGCTACGCTGATAGGTCATGAACATTGATTTTTTTTTTATAAATTGCAGTGTCGTCACCCATAAATGACAAGTTGGATTTGTGAACCAGAATTAAGATGTAACAAGGTGTTATTTTGTTATTATATTTTGAAAACCCCATCGTTATGAATGCAGAAATATTATCTACAAAATTATTAACAAAAATTTTCATAGTTTACATATAAGACTATTTCATGGTATATATCGACAATACAAAGAAGCACGTCTCCCTTTACCAAAGGTATGTTAAATTGTTGCCATATTTTAGTAACAAATAGTGGAATAAAAATGTATTTACGTGAAAAAATTACTTCAACTGTCGTATTATGGCACGCTCGGTTAACCTGTTGTTCGGGTTCCTCATTAAGTAATACTGGCTATCTTTCTCATCTATCATTATCCTCTTTACCAAGTTTGAGTACGGAATCGATATTATCATAATATTCTACTCTGTTGGAATTATAAACATTTCTTGTCCCACATTTACCCGCTGATAAATAGTAGGTCACAAAATTACATGATTTGATAATGCCATTTCTTCAGAGGTCACAAATAGAAAGGTCTGACAAGGACAAGCTATCAGCCATCGCCAAGAAAAATAGCCAGGGCTAAACAAAATGGCCAGCGCAAAGCAAAATCATCAGCGCTAAGGAAAATGGCCAGGGCTGAGCAAAATCATCAGTGCTAAAAAAATGGCCAGCGCTAAACAAAATCACTAGTGCTAAACAAAATGGCTAGGGCTAAGCAAATTCACCAGTACTAAACAAAATGGCAAAGGCTAAGCAAAACCACCAGTGCTCAACAAAATGGCCAGCGCTTAGTAAAATCACCAATGCTTAACAAAATGGCCAGGGAAAAAAATGGCCAGCACTAAGCAAAATCAGCAGTGCTAAACAAAATGGCAAGGGTTAAGCATAACCACCTGCGCTAAACAAAGTGACCAGCGCTGAACTGTTGAAAATCCTTTCAATCATACGATAAATTAAATACTGACAACTAATTAAATAATTGAGCAACGTTGAATGTAGAGGTAAATAGTATTGCTTTCACCAAAGTCACTATCACTTCTAGAGATACTCAAAAACACAGCGCCGAAGAAGCTGTATAAGGCAGTTTTCTTCACAAAAGTATATGAGAGTAAGTTTAGCATCATTAAAAACTACATGCCCGTAGTTAACAATCTTACAGTCAACCTTGACTGGAGTCAACATGACTACATACAAAAATTAAGTATGTATCACTCCACTAAAATAGTCCAACTTTTATTCTTATTAAAATGTTTATGATGTGACTTCTACAATGGTATATTGAAAATGGAGTTAAAGAACAGGTGCATTCTTACTCTAACATGAATACTGTTCTAAATGTACACATTCATTTTCCATTCACTTTTTGGCATGAAGCTTATCAGTTTTCACAACAGCAAGCCACACTCGAGAATTCATTAATATCGGAACACGCATCAATTGCATGCGAAATACTCACTGATCCAGTAAACGTTGCAGCAGAACAAATGAAAATAAGATTATGGTAACTGAATTAATAATAAAAAATTGTTCTTTTCTAAAAACCAAGGAGATTGAACAGATGAAACCCAAAAGCAATTGCTATATTTAATTTTTGAATAAGTGTCTCCTTTGTAAGAAAACTATCGCAGAGCTAATGAGAATTTTTTTTTTTAAACGCTGAACAAATTATAATTTCTAAGTTCTTCTAACGTGAATAACAATAATCTATAGCACAGGCATCACATACAAATACACAAACAATCAACATTTAATTATCTCTACATTTCCTCGGTAGGAATTTATCGGAGTCTACCATAGAACAGATGATGATCTTCCTGCATTGACGGTCGCAGTGGTCGTCTCGAGCATCGCTGGCTACCACCGTGTACCTGCCCACACAAGCGTTAGAACATCAGTACCTGCACTCGTACTAGTCCATGCAAACATACAGATGTCAATCGTCTTTAATTTTACCCGTGCTCACAGATGTACGGACATCCCATTAATAGATTTTGTACTTCTCTGTACGTGGATTAAGGTATCATGAACCTTTACTTCGCATGAGTTAACAAAAACGCTGAAGTGTTACAGGCCTTCACTCATTGCTGCTCGTATAAAATAAGAACATCACAAAGGCATATTGAATATATGTCTATAGAACAGCTATTGTGCAATCATTATAGCAGCTTTACCGAAGACATAGAGAATCTAATTCTTATTCGTTATCCTAAAACTCGTCCTCTAAAAGACAATTTCGCTGCAATCGTGAAGCTGTTTTTTTTATTTTAAAGTATTGCTCTAAAAAGATGTTGTCAACTTTTTAACTTCACGTCATGTGCAGCAGGCCTCATCCCGGACGCCCGTGCTGCTCCAGAGACTTCAATGTTCCCGCAGCTGCCAAGGGGTGATCCATTCACAAACGAAAATGTGTCACTGATACGCTCAGTCAGAACTTGTTTGAAATTTTTACTTTATATTTTACTAGCTGAATTTAGTGATGCTGAAGCGTATCTTCATATGCATCAAAAACAGCCGAATGTTCAAACCAGTTTTGTCACCAATATCTTAGACATAAATAAGGTTCTGAAGAATTATGATGATATTGTGCAACATACAGATTCAATCATCATGCTTACTCATATTGACATTAGCACATCATTGCCGCGTACTTTTAACCATTTTAAGAAAATTATTAGGATAAAACGTTTACAATTCTGAGATCTTTTCTTAAAAATCGTGACATAACTCTCCCTCAATTTTCCTTCAATTACTCCCTTACATAAACCCATTAAAACATCATTAGGATGCATTTGATACAAATCCGAACCAACTTTGAGGAAAATCACAGGCTTGCTGGTGAAGCCTGTTCCGAAAAACGTGTGTATTGCTGGTGTTTTCTTTAGCTTGTAGCGAGCACATTGAGCACAGCGTACACATCACTAGGTATGATACATCATGAGTTGCTTCCTTATGCCGTCATCACAAGAAAATACTTGGTGCTGCTTAAATATTCATTCCTAGAAACATGTGATATCAGAGAACGTCATTTGGGGATAATCCGTACTATCAGGACAAGGCAAGCATTTAGCAGCTGTTTACAAAATTATAGACGTTACTGACCTGAACGTGAAACTTGCCAAAACAAACCATAAATTCTAAATAGAATAATATTAAACAGCTTGCTAAATATCAAAGAGGTTCTATTTCTAGTGTTCCAAAGAATACATCGTGTGACGTTTGCAAAAGCTAGAAAGTTTAAAGTCATCTAATAACTATGAACATGCAGAAAACGAACGAAAATTTTTCTCCCCCTTTTTCAAACTCCGTACATCAAGCAGGCATTCGAAAAAGAAGAGCTAGACTCGCTCAGTCTGCTAGAGCAAATGTAGAACCTAAGCAAATGTAAAGTATAGTCAGAATAGAATAAAATAGAATAAGGCCATAGGAACGAGCCGTTTGGCCCATTCTAGGATCGATACCCAAGTCCCATGCCGTCTAAAGTAAATTCATCAATCGTGCACTTTAACCACGTAAGTCAGTTGAGTCCTGTACACGCATTTCACTCACACACAGGCATTTAAGTCATGCGTATTTATCTCAATCATACACTGGTCCTAGGAATTAGGGATATAGAGTTCGTACGTGGTAATATTGGGGGTTCGTAATCCAATATTTGCCAAGACGATTTTTAAATGTGTTCACAGTGCCAGCAGAAGCTATATTTTTGGGCAGCTGGTTCCAAGTTGCGGCAATTTTAACGGGAAAGAAGTTCATAGAAAGAAAAGTCTGGAAGAAGTTCATAGCTTGATATGTCTTGAAGTTTCTGAGTAATAGTTTTTGGCGGTTATTTCTGATTCGTACGTTACTGTCTCTTTCGAAAAGCCCTTTCGGAGTAACATTGTTAAGGCCGTTGAGATACGTTAAGTTCTCAATAAGTTAGCCTCGCAGTCTTCTTTGTTCTACGGAGATCAGTTCAAGTTGTTGAAGACGTCTTTCGAAGCTGAGATTGCGAATTTTTGGAATCACCATCGTTGCTTAAAGCTGAATTTTTTCCATTTATTAATATCTCTTCGTAGGGTACGAGACCAGAGTTGCTCTGCATATTCTAAATGAGGCCGGACTCACGCTTTATAGAGCGGTAATATTATGTTATTTGGCGTATATTCGTAGTTACGTGCAATGAAACCAAGAATCCTGCTTGTATTTATGACGCTTTTTTCCACTTGTTTGTCATGTTTGAAATTTTCAGTGACAATGACACCTAGATCTCTTTGTTCCCGGGCTGTTTCAATGGGTATATTATTCATCGTGTGTTGGAAATGCCGGTTATTTGCACCAACGTGCATTACTGACAATTTACCATCGTTGAAACTTATTTAGCAGGTTTTGGTTCATTGAAGCAAACGTTTGAAGTCCGATTGGATAGTTACTCTATCCCTTTCGGGGAATGCTTTGTGACAGAGTTTCGTGTGATCGGCGAATTTGTTGATTTTACTGATAATTCCGACATCCAGATCGTTGATGTAGATGATGAAGAGAAGCGAGCCTAAAATACTCCCTTGAGGGACTCCTGATGTTACAAGCATTGAATCACTTGCTTGATCATGAATCACCACACGTTGAGTGCGACCAGTGAGCCAGTTTCGTATCCATCGCGAGTAGTTGCCTCGTATTCCATGCGCATCCACTTTGGCCATGGATCTTTGGTGGGAAACTTTGTCGAAGGCTTTTTGAAAGTCTAGATATACAAGGTCCACGGCTTTTGTGCGGTCGTATATGCGGTTAACTTCTCCAAAGAAGTCAAGAAGGTTTGTGAGGCAGCTAGGTTTTTCCCTGAATCCGTGCTGGGTATCAGTAATAAGATTTTGGTCATTAAGGTGCTTTGTTATACGCACTTTGAGGAGCTTTGTATTGTTTTACTGATGACAGATGTTAGACTGAATGGACGACAGTTATTAAGTGTTTGTTTGTTCCCCTTTTTGAAAATAAGAGTGACATTACTCTCTTCCAATCTTCCGGAACTATTCCAGTTTTAAGTGATCGAATGAAGATGTTTGTTGAGGGTTCGTTTGTTACTTCGGCAGTTTCTTTGTGTATCCGGGGAGTAAGGCCGTCGGGTCCATTTAATTTATATGCTTTTGAAATACAGAGCTGTTTCTCTACTTTTTCTTCAGTAAATACATCATCTGTCAGGATTTCCTGAGGATTTAAAGCATGAGGTTGCGGGATTTCAGTTGAGTCTTCGTGAGTGAACACAGAAGTAAAGTATGTATTCAGAATTCTGACTTTGCTTTTGTTGATCGTTTGGGTTGATCCCTCAGATTGTATCAGTGGTCTAATAGTCTCTCTTTTGAGTCGTCTGTCTTTTGCATATTTGTAGAAGCTTTTCGGGTTAGTTTCAGCTGTGCTGCAACTGTAATTTCTTATCTCCTTTTGTAGATTTTATCGTTCGCTTAACAGCCCTGCAGGCGTAAATATGTTCTTAACGATAGTGTTCTGTTTGGTATTGTTTAAGTCTTCTGTATGACTGTTGTCTTCCATTGATGAGGCCTTTAATTTCTTGTGAGAACCAAGGAAGTTTATTGGTTAGCCTGATTTGCTTTCTCGGGATGTGGTGTTCTGTCGCACTTGTAATCTTTTCTTTCCTCGTATTCCTCGGCGTTTTTATTGTTCATGAGTACTTTGTAGTTATTGCTGTCAAGCTCTTCTTTCAATAGTTCGACGTTTGCCCGTTTGTAGTCGAGAAATTGTTTATGTTGAATCCTTGTGTTAGGGTCTTGTACTTCAAGCGTGAAGTCTATCAGCTAGTGGTCACCGATCTTGTCCGTAACTTCTAACCCATTTATTCTGAGGTCAGGGGTTGTCATGACGAGCTCAAGAATGGTGTTCGTTTAGTTGGTTCGTTGACATGCTGCTGCAGAGAATTTGTATTCACCAGATCAATAAGTTTAGAACCGGATGTTTGACTTTGACGAGTAGTCCAATTTATGTGGGGCAAATTGAAGTCTCCCATGATCAGTGTTTCGTGAGGAGAACTAAGGTGATTATCAAGGTAATCATTGAATTCGTCATCTTCAATTGCTGCACAGGTTGGGTTCCAATACACGAGTACAATTTTGATAGTTTGTCCTGGATGCAGTTGGATGGTGAGATGTAGTATTTCTGATTTTTCTGTTGCTTGCTTTACTTTGATTTGTGGTTGCAGCTTTTCTCTGATGTAGATGAGTGAGCCGCCACATTTGTTGCTGTGTGATGGTTTGTCAACATTATGCAAAACGTATCCTTTCAATGAGACTTCCACTGGGAGATGTCTTCCATTGAGATCTAACCATATTTCATTGACAGCTATGAAGTTGTGACAACGTTGACGCAAAGGCTTGAAGTTCTGGCATTTTTGGTAGACGCTTTGTACGTTACCAACCGGAAACTTTAGTAGTCCAAGACTATAATCGTGGTGTAATAATGCGGTTTTATTCAGATTATCCCAATTGACGTGGTTAGGCTGCTGATAGTTTTGTGGCTTTGCAAGTGTTTCTTGCAATGCCAGACATATCTGCTGCAGAGGTGAGGTTAAGTGATACCGTTGTGTCCGGGGAGCTGATCGTTTTTGTTCATTCCCATTCCCTTTCCCTGTTGGATTGTAGGGTAGGGTGCGTTATGCAATCGCAGTTTGTATGGACAAGAACGTGTTGTAGTTGAACTCTTCATTATTTTCCGGCGTCGTCGAAGGATCATTTAGTTCCGTGTTGGGCAGATTACAGTTATCCGATTTTTTTATTCTTTGCCTTGTTCATGCTCTGAATATACATTCAATATGTCTGCCGAATTTTCTTTACCGCCAATTTTGTCTTCTTCCAATGTTGCGGTTTGTCCGATAGTCAGTAAGCTCCCCAGCCTAGCTTGTCCGACTTCATTTAGATGGATGCCATCTTTCTTGAAAAGTCATGGTGTCCAGTGTAATGGGACATCAGGTCTAGGCACATGACGTCTTTTCCTGTCCATATTATTTTCACCTTTTCATTCATCAGTAAAATCTGGGTATTTAGATTCGTATCCTCTATACGCTGAAGAATGCTAGTTATGATTGCCTCCGTGGATTTTTTTTACTCTATGGATCAACGCTTCAAATTGTCGGAGGGTTTCATTTTGAGGCTCATTTTCTAATTCATGTGTTCCGTAAAGAACTATAACTACGTCCTCCTTTGTGCATCGCAGATCTCCTAGTAAGTGGACTACTTGAGGAACTCGTATTTTAGGGTGGCAGAGTATTTTACGCTCTTCTATCCACTGCTTGCACTCAGTTTTCTGTCCTTGGATAATAATGGCTCCAATGAAAAATACATCAGGTTTCTTCTTGATCTTTGTTTTTTCATTAGTAGTACGAGTAGTTCCAGTAGAATTTTGCAGTTTTTTGTTAGTATTTTTGTTTAAGGTACAAAAGTTCATGCCTAAGAACCTACATAACTGTATGTATCACTACTTCAGCATTTGCGTTATGAGATAATAAAAAGTTAAAAGCATCACGGTAACTCACCGATAAAATTTCTTCGCCAGTTCTGGGTCTTTGTCCATTCTATTCGCCAGCCCTTTCCAGTCGATGGCTTCGAGGGAGTCGAGGTTGAGGTCTTTCTTGGCACTGAAGAGCGGCAGCCACCGCACGTCATCCTGGCTGTTGGCTGCTGTCAGGTTCATAAAGAAGATCTCCGTGTCCAGTACAGCCTGAACATAACCACTATTTTTAGTTTTTCTTGCTTATTTGATTGAACTAACCCCACTGATCTCATAAAGACACAGAGATAAACAGGCCATGCGAAAACTGATTAGTAGGAGAAAAATTCATTGGAGGAAAACACAAACACCGTATCAAAAACTAGCGATGGAGTGATCAATGGTTCAACTATGCATTTAACATGATATTTTTGAAGCAAAATATTCAAACACAGTCTAGCTTATTGTGTGACTATCATAATGATATGATCCAAGCACGCTACAGTTCAAAAAAATTTCGTAGAGCTTACTCTGGTTGACTCGGGGTGATTTCCATCGACGTAGAAAATTGTATAAGAAGGGTTGAGGCGGTTATACGGAGTGTTACTCGGGGTCAGATACTGAACTCCGACAGGGCGGTTAGGGTTGTCCACATCGTAATGAAGCAATACTTCCATTAAGTGACTATGTCCAGAGAATTGACCCCGGATTGTCTTCGAAAACCTGGTGATAAAACGCATTAGTACGGTAGCCATGTCATCTTAAACTGGGCTTGGAATGTGTGCAATCTATGGTAGTAAGCAATTATTATCACTCGTTTCATTTGCTCTGAATAAGATGGTGCCATTAAATCACCTGCAGCTGTGATATTGGAGTGAAGTAATTTTCAAGTGGAACTTTAACTGACTGATATTCAAGGAAGAAAATACAGTTCATTAAATGACGGCTTAAACGTCACTTATCATATTTTGACTTAAATGATTGACAAATGTTGACGGACGAGCAACATTCGGTACTAGGAACAAAAAAGTATGGCTACACATAATAGCTGAAAACATACTCGTACATTCAAGATACAAATCGGTCAACCACACTAGAAACACTTGACTTCAGAGTTAAAGTCTGGTTTATGTTTTTTTCATCTTGAGATCGATTTAAATAATGGAAACCTTTTAAATTAAATATATATCTCAAAAATTCTCTCTTATTAACGTACGGTACCGTTACAATTCACTCAAGTTGAGAACACATCAAGGTGAGTATATTAAATTTTAATGAATTGCATTTAGATAAACAGTGAAAGGCAAAATAAACCATCAGAGTGCATTGGAAAAATTACAATACATGAAATGATTTCAAACAATCTCACTTTGCAAATTAATCAAATATAAATTTCAAGTATGTTTCAAGCGTCATATTTTCTATTTCTGTGTAGTCAGGAAGCTCATGGTAATGTTGGTTGATAGATAGTTTGATGAGAAAGTTTCGTGTTCAACGCCGTCAACTTTGAGTTTTGAGTCGCTCGTTTTCTAAGTACTGCATAGTATTTCACACATTCCACATTCCTACTTTCGTTGTGCAATCATACATGTTGTTCATCAAACTTATTTCTGTACAACTTTCAGGAAGCACCGTTTTGACATAACACTCCTAAATCATGACCACACTTACGAGTAATTCATTTCACTAAAACAATACCCACATTCGATAACCAATCATAGTTCCTGGTCTCAAAGTGCCTTACCATTGCTCGGGATATAATCATTGAAAACTTAAATGATCGAATTTTATTCGAGTTATCCAGAAACTGATGAACTAAAACACGATTTTGTTATAATATTGAAGCTGTTTTCTTTATGTTAAGGTATTGCTCAATCAAGACGTTGTCATCAACTTCTTAAATTTACGTTTCACATCTGTTTTTCAAAACTATATTCAAACTCGGGTCAAAATTGCTACGACAGCATTAGCCACATCACAGAGTTCATGATGAAGGTATGTGAAAACAGAATTGATTTACTTTTGAAACGCAGATTCTTGTATAGAGTGCGTTCCTTTCAAAGCACTGAGCTATAAACATTTGTTTCATGAACCTGACGTTTCATATATGTACTTGAAAGGCAACAGATTTTTCAAGAACGTCGTTATTTATTTTCTGTTACTATGAAACTCGTACGATAATGTAAACTGAGGTGTCAGTAAAGATGTACAGATTCCAGTGTACTGCAACTGTATTGAAGCTATTCGGATGTTTCAATTTCTTTCTCTCTTAAAAAAAGTTATTTCTTTATGAGAACCAGCTTGGTCGACTGGTATCACCAGCTTGGTCGACTGGTGAGCGAACCTGCTTGCGAGCGGAAAGACCCGGGTTCGAATCCCGCTGCCGACATGGTTGACGCGGCTAGAAATACGGCATGGGACTTGGGTAAAACAATCGAATAATTATCGAAGTAATTATCCGACCCAAGAATGGACCAGAAGGTTCGTTCCTATAGCCTCATTCTATTCTATTCTATTCTATTCTATTCTATGAAAGAACTTTCTGATCATTATGTAGATCGATATAATAAATAACGAAAATAGACCACGTTTGCACGTTATTGTCTCCCCAACTCATAAAATAATCTTTGAATCATGACTTCAACACGTTGTTGGTTCATTTTCAGTGTATCTAAAGGAGACGAGCAGAAATATAAGCCGTGAGAAATCAGGTTCCGGTGCTACTTAAAAAAGCCGAAGATCCTTCATGTTGTGGCTATAACAAATTTGGACTCACCACTCTCATTGTAAAGTTTCTTATTTTCAATTTTAGATTTCGGCTAATTCGTACTAGAAAATTTCCAACCAATTACCCCTGTAATTAAGAATATTGGGATTGTTAGCACCACACACCACCATCGGAACTACGGCAATCAATATTCCAGTTCCATTTGTAGTGATTCGCGTGGCTCGCACTACATATGAGCACAGCACAAACGAGGCTAGCTTTGGTCGACCAATGAGCGAGCAAGATAGAGGAAGTGAATGCAACGCGATGAGGCTAAAGCCCGTTACGACCGGGAATGCAACGTCGACCAATGATCGGTCCCGTCAGGCAGCAGCGCCCAGCCAACCTCCCTCGATAAGGAAGCTGCAACGCTTCCAAGCACTTCCAAGTCCAACATCTCCACCAAAAACTCTCATTACCTGAAGTAAGTACACAACCAACAGTAGAGCAAAGGAAGCAGAAACCAACCATCCTGTCTGCGGACTGGATGGGCTCAAACGACCTAAGAATTAACAAGAACTACGAGCTCCAACTATACACGTCCCGGCAAGATGTCAGTACGCCAGTACTCGACGTTAAGACGTGTGCAGCAAAGAAAGAAGAAATAATAATTAATAGAATATTTAGATGCCTAAATATAAACTCTTAAACTCATCCTTTCTTTAATTGCCTTTTTCCCTATTGGGTTCCTCGACGGTCCCTTACTCCCTCAGGCGCTCACTCCGTAAAATAACAGATAAAAATATTCAATGTCTGCTCAGCGATAGATTTCTGAGGGATAGGAGTGAAGAGCGATACACGTGAGATCACTATATGTACATTCGTTTCTGAGCAACAATTTCAGAACGCAGTTTTGAGCTTCCAGGAGTGGTGCGCGTCCGCTTTCGGTAGGGCTTGTAGGCTTACGAGTTGGTAGATGTGGCATTGATTTTCGTCGAGTTTCAAAGATTCAAAAAAAAAAATTCGGACTGATTTAGGAAAGCTATTTACTAACCTGCGTAATTTTCTTCCGTATAATTTTATTTATAAAAAATAGATTTATAGAAAAATCACACGGCGTTTTATGACCAAATTATCTTTTTATCTGGAATTTCTACCCGTATTGCCTAAAGTTGCCTTTTTTTAAATGATGCCCATGGCTTATTAGAGGTTTTCTGATACAACAACACCAAAAAATATACTGCACTTCCATTCAATAAGCCATGCTCTCAATCAGATCAGACCTGGTCACGATTCTGGAGAACTGGTGTCCATATTGTTCGTAGCAGTCACCGTAGAGCGGAGCGATGTGAGCTATAATTTGAACGCGTTCTCCACGCTGCTCCGCCTGCAGCAGCTCTTGCACGAGCCAGCGGAGGACGTTTCCGGGGTCTGCGTTTTTGTAAAGTACCCACCTGCAAAATGAAAATCAAATTAAACTAGCAATTACCTTTTCTAGAAAACTGTTAAATTTTACGCCACCTGGAAACTAACACAAGTACATATTGTGAAGAGAAAGGGGTCATTTTACTAACACTGTGATCGAAGAAGTGCGTCTATTGCTTGAGGTGCACTAGTCTTGGTCTCAAATCTATTCGGTGTATAAAATTTCTACCGAGCAGTGGTTTGATGGCGACAACGTCTTGCTTGCGACGTGGGACAGTTTCAATTTTTTGTCTAGCTTACCAGCGCCCTTACGAGCCTCGACCTCAAGACGCAGTACAGAGAACGGGATCAGTCACTAAGAGCCGCGTTTTTAAACACACATGTTAGTGTTAGGAATTAAATACCCGACCCTGATACCCGTACTGTAAGATAAACTTAAATTAAATTGATTATTATGAGTTGTAGAAGCATTATTACAATCAGAAATTTTATTACTTTTGGGAAAATATTCTACATATTTTTTAGAAAACTCTAATATCACATGAAACATGTATTTTCATAAGTTCTCCGTTACGTATTCCAACAGGATGTAAAGTATTTTTACTAAGTGTAAATAATTATACAAAATATATGCAGCAAAATAAGTATAGTGTACTTGGCAGTGGTGTTGTCAAGTACGCTACACATTTTTGATTCGCCGAGAGCCACGTTGCTGGTTTATTTCCTCCCTCTTCATTATGGTCATATTATGCAGTCGTGCGATCAGAATGGTTGAGGGCTCTCCTTGCAGATAGAGATAGCGCATGGTTTTTGTTTTTGTCCAAGTTTCTTTGTTTTGAACTCGTGTAGCTCTTGAGGTGACTGCGTTGTTATAAGGTTGATACATAAAGAGTGAATACATAGGTTGACTATGTTGTTATAAAGCTGATATTTACATAAATAGTGAATATGCAAGGGGACTGTTTGTTGTAAGATTGATACACAAAGAGTAAATACACAAGGTGACTGCTTGTTGCAAGGTTGGTACTTACGTATAAAATAAATACATTCGGATTGCCGGAGTATACTTGAATGCAAAGTAAGAATCCTTGTCGTGTGTTGTATTTTGAGATTTACTTAATTAACCTACAATGATATTTCCAATTAGCGCAACTGTTTATTTAAATTTATCATGAAATCTGACGAGCGAAGTTTTATTCTTGATTAGAGCAACGGTTGATATGAGAGAAGCAAATCGTCAGTTGAAGTGCGAATTAGCACTTCAACGAAGTAATAATAAATATGATGTAGATTTCTAGAAGCAACACAAATAATAATATTTTAATTATTCCTCTCTATGCAAGATTTAAAATCTCCAGCAATATAACAGAGCTCATATAAAAAAATTTTCCTGGATTTCTGCTTGATTTTTGTTTATAATCCATTTATATTTACATGAAATTTTAATTTCGCTTTACTTTTCTCGTCCTATGAAGAGCTTAATGGCAAGCGTCCGTAAAATTAAAACTAAAATTGACGAAAATGATTAGGTCCACAGTTCATAATCGGTCTAGGTAGTTGACAGTGCGGGATTAGTTCAAGAGGGCTATTTGGAGGTTGCTGCTTTCTTTTGCGTCGTTCACAGTTGTCAACTGCTCTGAAAGCAACTGGAAGGCTACCTCCCAGTTGAGACTGCCTTACGTCAGCAGTTCCGCCTCACCACTCAGGCCTGACGAAGCTGTTTAGTGGAGCACCGTACCCGCGTCACGGACTACTGAAGCGTCGTTTCGGGGGGCCGGAGTTACTGCCTGAGCCCTGTGGGTATCAGGCTGCAATCCGGAGCGGTGGTGTCCGATGCGGGGTGTGTATTGAATACACATGGAGCGGAGACACTACCCTGACTGTCTCAGGGTGAGATAAACCGTAGGGACACAGGAGAACTGTTGTCTTTACCGGACGAGGATCGCACCACAGCTTTGGAAGCTGCAGGGCTGAGGTACGTTAGTTTCCCCAGCGTAATCTTTTTTGACCGTCCCTCCTGTCACTTAACTGGCTTCTTGATGCCCTATTTAAATTCTTGGGTAGCCTCAGCCCCCTGGCTGAAGATTCTTAATAGTTTTCATTAGCTCCCATAATCAATAGTTAGTTAATAATTAATTGATTGATAATTGATATTTAATTAATATCTTCTTTTCTAATTGATACCTTCTATTCTAATTAATTGAAATTTATATCTTCTATTCAAAGTGATGCCTTCTATTTTAATTAATACCTTTATTTTCGAATCATTCATTTAGGTGTTCTGTGGTGATAGTAGTGATGTGGTGATAGTAGTGTCAAGGCATAGTGATGTCGAATGATGTGTTAACATGTAAGGATGTGGGGGATACATTATACAGGATGTGGGAAGGTGAATAGGCATGTGGGGAATGCGAGCAGTTGGGCCACAGACCCAGTAAAAGCCAACGGTCACCGCGCAGCAAAACCGCAAACGGAAACAAGCAAGACCAAAGTGGAAGGAGGGGCCAAAAGTTAGGCGTATTTCCAGAAAACACCACCGGATTATATAAGCAGGATTCAGGAAATCAACGTGGTCATTACAGCAAGGCAATAAGAGCGAGCGACAGTGCTAGGAGCGACAACGATTCTACAGCGGGGGTCTACAAGCTGGGGGGAGCGAGTGACATCGGGCCGACAACAAGCAAATGACAGACACATCGGTGGGAGGTGAGATTACTTCTGGTATAGGAAATGGAGATAAACTTAATAGAGCACCTCTATCAAGCCATAAGCATAATAGTGCAGCTCTATCAAGGCATGCACTTATGGAGGACTTTCTCTCATTTTAGGGAGGGACCTAAGGGACCTACGGGAGCTACGGAACCTACGGAATATACGGGATTTACGGAATCTACGGGATCAGCCAGGATCAGGATCGGGATCAGAATCGAACGGAAGCTGTCGGAATCTATCGGGATATCTACATCTACTATGACTACTACTTCTAGGAGTAATTGGAAACTTGGAAAAGTGCACATAAACTTGGGAAAGTTTCACCAGCAATTAATTTGGGGCTGCTCGGGGTTTCAGCATCAACTTGGATTTAATGTCTACTTGATTGCTTCAGAATATCGTCAACAGGATTCAAGTGGGATACTAATTAATACAACTTTACCTTGGGCCCTGTAAACCCAGCGGAGGCTGGAAACCAGCGAGAAGAGCCTGCACATGCATAGCATAAACGATAGGTGTGCTGTGCGGCGTGTAGGGCTACTGAGCGTGTGTGCGGATAGTGTGTGCGTCCGTACGGCGAAAATATTCGAACTGAATTCCCAATGATGATAATTTTGTTAGTGAACTGGTTGATGAAACTGCACTGATCATTAGGTCAGGAGTATCGTTGATTAGAATTAGCAGTGAGGTTAAGTGACAGGATTGGAGTGTTTTTCAGTGAAATTTATCGTGTCCGCGTGTATTTAGGATGTTTGTTAGATAGAGCAATGTTTCAACTAAGCAACCACTCGGCATTGTGTGATTTAAATGATTATTGTGAGTGGAATTAATCGATTTGAGGAGATAAAACTACTTTGATTCATAACAAATCTACGTGTCTTTCATGTGTTTTCCCGTGTGTTTTCCAGTAAATGTTGAGCTTATTAATTGTGTTTATACCCTTCTTGTGTAGGCCTCACTAATGCATAATATAGTATTCATGTCAGGGGGTTTGGATTCCTCCAATTTGCGACGTCTATCTCTCGTTATATATAATTGATTGCATTCAATTTACGTAAAATGTGTATGTAATATATTCATCTTGTAAGAATTCAATTAATGCTCGTAATTATTATGAATTTATCCTGTGACATGTAGAGGGAGAGCCTGTATCGCCACAGTTCTCCACTTGGCAAACTGCTTTGGTGCTGTCGGGTTGGATGACGCTGGAGATCGAGCAGTTCTGCTCAGTCATTTAGACTCGAGCCTGTAATCATTGCAGGCTAGAGGGAAAGCACACAGGACTTTCTTGAAACGAACAATAATTCATTTCTTCAATGAAGGCACGAAGTTTTACGTGCTACTACCTCCTAATAAAAGAAAAGTTCTGCTTGTGTTTCGTCTCATTCTGCAGCGGACCAACACTATTTTTATGAACAAAAGTTATTTTCTCTTTTTCCCTTTGCTTTTATCATCTATTTAATAATACTTATAAAAAATTGCCTTGCTTAACAGAGTTTGTGTTACTACTTCCTGCACATTGCCTATATAGTTATCATTTTTATAATTAGTTTCATTATTATTGTTGTTATTATCATTACTCATATTATATTGTCTTATTGTTAATATTGTTGTTATTATTTATATTCTCTTGATTCTTGTTGATCGAGAGCTCTTGTTTCTATTTACTAAAGTTGTATTTATTTTACTTTGCCGTTCGTGAGACAAGAATGTCTCGCCCGTTGCTCTACGAGATGTCCTTGAATGCTTCATTTAATGTGGCGTTTACCAGATATTCATCTCGAGGACCAGCGAAACCTGATGGATTAATGGCGGGACGTCATCTATTTCTGAATCTAATTCTAGGATTTTTCTTGTAATTGGACGAAACTCGCTCGGTCATGTAACGTTTACTCCTAACAAACCTGACTGTGCACCTTTCCATGAAGTGTGAGATTTGGACACGGCTTTCGAATTCTTGAGCTACATTTCCCTTTACACGAGCATCTGTGACACATCGAGGACAATTTCTCTCTGCCTAACATGTGTGGGCAATTTTTATCATAAATATTTAAGCTTAAAAATTTAATAGCAAAAAATAAATTAATCGAATGAGGAAAAATTTTAAAATTATAACTTCAAAATTAGCAGAATAAAAACTAGGCATTAGCTTGCATACGTATTTAGTACAGTAATTCTGCAGTACAAATTGGGGTGAAGATAAGTTGCATATTACCGACCGTATCACTAGATACAGTGAAAAGCAAAGTTACGTACCAGTTAAATTTGAAGCAGAAATTTGTGTTGAGAGAAATGATTCTGAAGCCTGGCTCGAGCAGAGCGGAGTAGCATCCCATTATTCTGGCTTCCTTAGAAATGTTGACGTCGGGTAGATAACGTTGCCATTGGTCCGCCACTAAATTGTACATCCATTGGGTGCTGAATTTCCTGTCCACTGTTGAATCCTCTGGAGGTGGAAAGCTGGTAAAAAATTATAATTAGTTTTCTCAGTCACACCTGCGTCAGGGTGTACAAAAGTGAATTATCACATTGATTTTTCTCACAGCCTCTGATGCAGTCGTGCAGGAGAGAAACATGAAGAAATACAGAATGACATAAGGTTGTCACATTATGGCATTGCATCATGTACGAATAGTTAACTCCAAAAAATACTGCGTGATAAAAAGTTATAAAATTTGGCTTAGCTAAAGGTATCTTTGCACACGAGTTTCTTGCTACAACAATTTTGTTCCTTGATTCAACGTAAAAATATTTCATATGCTATTCTCAGGCGACAAAACTGACATGATCATGGTGATGGTGATGGTGGTAGGTACCAAAAGAAAAGATGTACGAAAGAGTTCAGCACTGGATGTGCCTAAGCACAGGAGGTGAAACGAATAAGGATAGGGAGGGAAAGAAGAAGAATGTACAAATGATTTAAGTAGTAGAGATCTGTACATGAGGTCTGTTGTTTTCGTTCAATGTGAATCTAACAACCAACCCCGCCTCAGAGGATACGTTTCCCTCGGTCACAGAACTGAACTTTCAGTGCGAGACGGGATTATGTCTGTAGAGTGAACCATAAGTAAGGTACCTCTGTGGATCCAGAATTGTCGCTAGCACTGCTTCGCCCCGGTGGATACGGGAGCACTTCATCAACAGAATGTCGCTATGCTTTCAGCATATCAGTGCTGCTAGCGTAGCAGTGCTACCGACAGTACGGCATCTACAGAGGTACCTGAGTTATGCCCCACCCTGTGTTAGTGTCCATTCCAACATTCGCTCTAGAATAGACTGAATTTTAGCTAATACAAGGAAGTCTTTTCAATAATTTGAGCCAGTTTGAACAAGTCTTACGAATGTTTGAACCTGCGGAAGTATAACACGCTAAAGCTAGGAGCTGAGAATTTCTATACCGAAAACTATTTCCTACACAACAATCCCTGTAGACAGGAAATCAAACTATTTCCTTACGGGGAAAGCTGATATCTCTTCTTGATGGCAAAATTGAACGATAAAATTCATTTTAACGTTCCCACTAAAATAC
Source organism: Trinorchestia longiramus (assembly GCA_006783055.1). Lineage (NCBI taxonomy): Eukaryota > Metazoa > Arthropoda > Malacostraca > Amphipoda > Talitridae > Trinorchestia > Trinorchestia longiramus. The sequence continues at coordinate 30,138 of VCRD01004374.1, forward strand.
AGAGGAATTTAGTGTTACTAGGCAGCCTTTTACTTGACAAAAAATCATCTTCGAGCAGAAAGCTCACATTTATAGTACATACATAATGGTGAAAAGTCAGTCGTGCGTTTAGAAATGTCGTCGAACATTTTTTGAAGAGAAATAAAGTTTCGCATGTATCTGAAGAGCAAAGAAAATCGTACATGTAATGTGCATCGGTAATAAGGCCAACTGCATCATAGTCGTTATAATGAGGTAACAATAATGTGTTACACCAGAAAGCTACGACCAACAAAGATAATTCATTATCTTTTCCGTATAAACAAAAGTAAAAATATTTCTTATGGAAGTTTCTCATTTGTATATGAAACTATGTTCGTCAGAATAGTTCTTCAGTAACTAAAAATCTATGAATTTTCTTATAATTGCTGTAAAAAAGTCTCAACACAAGAATCTACACGTACAAAGTTGACAAACTGTCACCCAAATATTTAGCGTCGAGTTTATTCGTAGGCTAAAATTTAGTACTGGGCTACATTTTTACAGATGAAGGTGGTATACAATTTTTTTCAGAGTTGAATACTAAAAAATTCTAAAGATTTTTTTTCCTGATAATGAAAATTTTGCATTCACAGACACTGATTCGTACATGCACCAGAAAGTACCTGTCTCGCGGGAAAGACTCGTGGTTACCGAGAGCGCCGAAAATAGGTGTGTTGGGAAAGTACTCAGAGAGAATACTGTCCACTTTCTTAATGACAGCACTATTTTTTTCCTTGTTCTGCCTCCAGACGTCATGTGGCACGCTGTCCCCTGTGTACAGAATGTAGTCTATGTCCTGCACAGAAATGTGACAATCAAGTTTCACTTGAACAATTGACGGCGAGTCCTACCTTCCTCTCCTACACCATGTGTTTACTGCAACCACTGCAGTTTCTTCCAATTTTAAAAATGTTATTCTTCCCTCGTGTTTATGTTTCCTAAGTTTACCAACAAAAGTACTAATAGTTGGAGTCACAAGCCATGGGGCATTCCCTTCAGACCAGTGAAATCAATAGCTATTAAGAACTGCTTTTGTACTTATTTTTAAATGAACCTGCCTTCGTATGCTGTGAATCGACATCTGTGTACATTTCACTCGGCTGCCCCTTGATCGAAAAAAAAGTACTCATTAAGCGAGAAGCCATTCGAGTCGAGGGCCCACCCCTTAGCTTACTTACAGGTTCTTCCTTGAAGCATTGATTGATTATTTGTTCTACCCATACTACAAACACATCCAACCCCAATTTCTGTACTACGAACACCAACACAGGAACGTAGCTCATACCACAAGCACGCATCATTGTACCAAAACAGATCATAGCATTGACAACACCGTTACACCTGCAGGACCGTCTATAATTTCACATAACATCACGGCATCAACAAATCGAATACAAACATAAAATTGGCGACACCAATTCACTCTCTAGGCCTACTGACCATTTTAAGATCATAGATTTCCCTTTTTCATGGTAAAATAACCAAAACTTTATTTTACGTTGTGACTGACGATGCCCTTTTAATGGCATAGAATACTTTGACCAAAGCTGAACCAGCATGTCAAAATATCAACCTTGCTCCTATGATTACTTATGATTCACGAGCTAAACTAACACTTGTTTTCCTGAAGACAGACCCCTACAATGGGAGGAGAACCAAATGGCGTACATACTTATGAATTTAAATTATCAAACGATCGACTGACAGTGATCGGCATTATAAAAATTAAACAATTATCACATATTAAACAATTACGTAGAGGGCTTATTATATTCCTCTACATAACCTATGGGTAACTCATGTGTTGAAAGTGTACACTCTCGTATGCTGCATAGATTCCTAGCTGAAATACAATTACACTCAGAAACTTACAAAGCAATTTCATATTTATTAGAAGACGACCACTTGTTTAATGTACTTACTTATATTCAGATTTCAATAGCATTGCATTCGTGGACCCCTTGGCAGAATTTGTGTATTTAGTTTCTGCTACTCATAGGATTGGCGACTGGTAATTTTGAATTATAAGTGCAATAAACAGAAATAATAAAACGAATTCTAACTCCTACAACAAACTCCAAACACATGCGTGAAAAATGCAAAAAATACTACAAACTGATCAGCCACCACACCCCCAATCTCTCACCAACGAGAATCACTTCAAACTCAAGGCACTCAAATCAAAGCTCACATTGAAGCTCATGGCAGAAGTCTGATACAAGAAATTGTATAATAGTCCTAAAAATATACTTCAAAATTATTGCTATTTGTCCACACAAAGACTTGACTACTATGTATTCTATAAACTACACCTAGTGCAATAAAAAAATGACATTCGATGTAGTAATTTTCAATGATGATCATAATTATTTCGTAAATGAGGTTATTTCTGTCTAAACTAGTGAAAAGTTGACATGTTTAGTTTCAACAGTAGGATTTTACGCCAAAAAAAATCATTGATGGATTGAATATGTCCCCAGCATCATGAGGGAACTAGTCAGAAGACTTGAATCACTTGACAAAGCGGTACGGGAGATGTTTTGCTAGTATCAGGTTGGTGCAAAATTTTTGCCGATTTATAAGCTCAATTTTGAGAGTGAAAAATAGTTATTTTTGAAGAATTTATTCATAACAATAACATCCTTAGGCTTCTATGACCTGATTCCATCTGTCAACGAGTTTATAATATGCCTTGCTTGTAAAATTCTTTAGGTTTTGATGCGAAATATGAATCTAACTCATTTTTAATCTCTTCCCGTGATGTCAACCCAAGGCCATTTAAATGGTTCTGTAATCCTCGAAATAAGGGATAATCAGAAGGGGTGAGGTTGGGAAATTATGCTGGATGGGGTGAAACCTCCCAATCAAGTTGCAATCAAAGCAAAGATTCGCGACAAGAAACACGTTGGCACAGGTTCTCAGGAGACAGTTCGTGCGGAACCTTTTTTCCAAATATTGAAACTCCCATTTGTTTCAGTTGGCGTACCACGGTTGCATGGGTTACATCAAATTGGTTAGCCAGTTCCCTCGAGGTTACTGTCGAATTTTCAGTAACAGCGGCTTCCAACAACTCCAAATCAAGCTTTTTTGGGCGACCACCTCTAACCTCGTCTTTCAAGTTGAAATTTCCTTTACGAAAACGGGAAAACCACCATCTGCAAGTTCTCTCCTTCACCGCATCATTTCCATATGCACTTTAAAAGTTTTGTGCTGCAGCACTTGCACTGAAACCTCTATGAAACTCGTAGAGTAAATCATGTCTGATATGTGCTTTAGTTGGGTTGAACATAGGTGCAAATAATGCAGCAAAATATGAATGATTCCTTAATAGTCTGAAAGAAAGAGGTTTAAATTACTCATGATATTATAAATCAGTAATAGAAATAGACACAATATCAATTTAGATAATTTTGAATTCTTCTCTTCAAAATCGGCAACAACTTCTGCACCAACCTGATAGCTTGTAGCTAGAAGTTGGTTGGAGCAGTACTTTCACGGACAAAATGTACGGATCGAGAACTTAAGAAACAATTGTAACGGAAAAAATTAATGTTAGTTTTCAGCAAATATATCTCAGAACTTTCAGCTAAGAGAAAGAGTGGTTCACAACCTTTCAAAAGTAGGTAATATTGTACTTATTCAATCAGAGTTTGAACCAGAATAGCTTAGACTTATTTCATTAGCGACCACTTTTTTTCACCCAATAAAAAACTATTTTTGACAGTTTTTTGGTTCTTAGGGTACTTATGGATGGTAACAAACCATGGCATTATGGAAAAGTATTCAAACTGTCAAAAATAAAAGGTGACTTTTTGGTCCACTTGGTCTTGAGAGCCTACTGCATGACAGGCTACCATATGATAGCCTTGGACTCGGCATAAATAAAAAAGTACGCAAAAATTAAAGTTAGGTTGAAGAAATTTTTAATTCGTACGAGATCAGGCGAAGTAATTTCTACTCGTTTCACAAGAAAGGTAAAATTTGCATTTCATGTAAAAAATTTAATCCGCCCTGTACATTTTAGAAATTTGCACGTTCCTCGGTGTTTAGTAATTGAAGAAAGGTGTCAGACCACATCTTTTCGAATTGATTCTTCAGGAATAAGTTTTGCGGCGTTGCCTGGTGCCTTTTTATAGCAAATTCAGATTATACATTTTCTAAAAAACAGCATCCCCGTTTTCTTATCACATCTTTGTTGGCGAACATTAGGGAATCAGAGTTCGAATTCGCAGAGCGAAGTTTGTAACCGGTTAAGAATAGGATTTTTCTTCTCAACCTTTTGCAAAAGCCGCCAGCTGTTTACACCAGTCATGTCAATTCGATGGAATCCCAGCCTCATGTAGTATTTTTTGACCTGAAGCTCATTCTGTAGTAAGCTATAAATTGGTCATGAAGATGAACACTACTCATATGACAATCGTAATTTGACACAACATACGCCTTCTTCTTCTCATCATATCTTTGGAAGTTTCCTACAGGGTTCTAATTTAAGATACTGAACAGTAAGCAAACAGTTCTATTATCATTCAACTTGAGAGTAGTAATACCTGTACTTCTTACTTGGGTTTCATGTTCATCGTAGGCACCGCGACCGAATTTTTGGAGTTGTTTACCATCTTGAATTTCAGTCCAGTAATCTTTGCTTCTTTACAGAGCTACATGCTCAAATTTTCCTGGAGGTCAAATGCTCTACTAATTTTACAGAAGAAAAACAGTTGTCAAAATTGAGTTTACAAGATCTTCCTTCAGGAATGCACTCAGCAAAATGGGCTGAATTTGTCCGTCTAGGTCAAAAATTTCTGACTGTTGGACAGTTGAGATTATCCCAATTTATGGTATAGTCATACATCATATCAGAATCACAGCCAGATAAAGATTTTTTAACCCCACCCCACTTGTGAGGCTTCTTTTTAAAACATTGCTTCAAAGAAGCTCCTTGAAAGGGACTATCTGCTCATCTACACTGTGATGTTCTTCCATTGGAATTTTTTCAAACTTTTTACGAAAAGTTTTTTGAGAAGCATCTACAAGCGATTTTACCTTTGCAACTTCATCATTTAAATCCCGAGAGCTATTGTTTACTAAGGGAATGTTTTCTTTGATCTTTTCCCACCTCTTACGAGATAATATTAAAGAAATTTTATCATTCAAATAGTAGTTTTTTACACCAGTGAAGACGTGGTTTTGTCATTATAGTTATTGATATTTCAATCCATATCCTCATTCACTGTTCTCATTTTATTGGTGTCTGATTGAGAGGCTTGGACGGATCATTTTGTATCGAATAAAAATTTCTTTGAAAATAAATATCTCACTTCATCTGAGAATAGCATCTTGGGAGAATCAAAGGAGATTGAACGGGTGTTTGTTTCAAGATCATATTCAATAACAGGAACATTGAAAAAGAGGACTAGATTCACTAATTTTCTTCCAGCACAGTTTTGTTGATTTTCTATAATACTTTGTCGCTCCAGAGGTTGCCGTCTGGAGTTCTCATCTTCACAGATAGCCTCAGCGACTAGTAAATTTTCTTTTCCATTTGGCTCATTCTCTTCCATTAATGTAGTGAAATCAGGGTTTAAAATGTCATCATCGTCATCTGTAATATCCTCAAAAACGCTTGACAATGAAGTAGCTATGAACTCTTCCCACCAACTAGGTTTCGATCTTGTGGAAAACAATGTCTTGGTGCTGATGCCACTCTGTGATCTTTTAGATGAGAGAAATATAATCTCTGACTGATTGGTGATTGTGAAAGATGTATAATTTGCTATTCAACGTGCGATGCTCTTCAGTTTCGGAAAACATCAATGCAATTGCATATTATAAAAATATAGCAACATGCGAAATTTTAAAGAAAAATTTTAATTACAGAGATACTGAATGAAGAATTCGCTAAAGTTGTACAACCCGTTAAAAATAATATTTTTTTCAAGGCTTAAATGTCGTGACACCTCACACAAAACATATTTACCATCACAATTGATTCTCATCAAAAATCCATCTCTGTAAGTACAAAAGGCACTTAACTTAGAAAATAGAGCGCACACTATAGCGATTTTCGTTTTTTATATTTTAGTAGACCGTTTCTTCATCATCGCGACTCAATGAACACTAAGGCACGCATATAAGGAGCTCCAAATACAGTCAGGATTTCATCTATCTCCAAGAACATCCTCAAGATATTACAACACCTCGTAATTCGACTCGCTACAACCTTTTTTAAAAAGCAGCAGTAACCAAGGTATGGATTTCTAGCTCACACTACATTAATCCCACAACGGAGGGAGGAGGGGAGCAGAATACCTGCAACCTGCACCACATAGGTTCACCAGGGAACAAGCTACGTCTGCCTAGCCGCTATATTCAAAAGTGACCTCACTCGAAACAAGCAATAGAGATGCGTCCACAGAAACCATGATGTCTGTCTCCACAGGCCGACTACCAACTACGGCATCACAGCCAAATGGGCTTCGCGTCCATACTGACCACACGAAATCACTCTATACCTGTAAGCTAAGTTTTGTACGCTCAAGCTTGCTACACTCAAGCACTCTTAACCCAAGAATTGGGTAAGAGACACGAAAATAATTGAATGAACACTCTTCAGTAAACACATATATGTATATGAAGATTGTATATTTTCCCTCTGTTTTCACAAGCCTATTGGGTATATCTCATTCATGAAGTACGCCGTAAATTCATAGTTGTATCGCGATCTTATCAGCTGGTATGGAGTAATAGAGCTACTCTAATTCCACTCTAAAAAACAAGAATATAAACCACAGCTAGCAGCGTAAACAATGTGACGTGAGGTAAACCCAGTACACGTTTCTTTTTCAACTATTTCGTAGCTCACTCTGAAATAATTATTTTCTAATTATGGAACGAAGAACAATATATTGATCAAACATAACTTTCATTCAATCACCCATTAAGGCATTTAAGACAATTCACCCATGCACAAGAGTAAGACCCTGACTCACAGGGTGGTTGCTGCGGATGTGGTCCAGCATGTGGAGCACCAGACGCTCAGGGCTGTCGCACGAGCGGTAGTCTCCCCACTTGCCGGCCGCTGCTGCAGGGTTGCGCGGATTTCCTGCCATCGGTGTATTTCCATACATTATAATGTACTGATGATTTACCAAGACAATACAAGCAGCGTTACTAATAGAAAATGACCAAAAATGACATCTTATGAAATTGCGAAGTAAGTGTATCAATTTCAGAGTTGTTCTCTGATGAGGTGTTATACATACTTAGAAATTTAATGATATACTCGTTAGGTACGTGATGTTAATGTGACATTAAACACGCGTCACGTGCGTTGGCAAGCAAAGTGTACGTAGTTGATATGGGAAAGAAAAGAAGACAGAGGACAGTTGATATTTTGACAAAAAATGCGTCAAACTGGATTTAGGATAAAAGACTGTCATACTGGGACACTACATTGACAGAAAGTTGTTTTGGAATGTAATTACTAGAATAATTTTTAATAAGCCTCCATAATGAATTTGCATAGTATGTAATACGTTGTTCTAATTTGTTTCTGTAGTAGGCCGTGTCGAACTCGTTCTACTACAGGGAACACTTTGACATCTGCAGATCACATAATTCAAAAAGTGAAAGAACAATCAAGAATACGAAACAAAGAGCTAACATTCAATGTTTGCAACATAAGTATCGCGTAGGGACTGCTTGAGTTAATTCAGCAATTTGGAAGTGAAGAAACTTTATACGATCTAACATGTACTTCATAGCGTTCTTCCTAGCAACATATGTAGTAGTAAAAGTGCTACACCCTGCAATGCCTCACGTTCTTCTCTTTGCAACACTTAGTGGCCTCTATTCAATTCATTTACACCTCACATTCTACAGTGTCTCATCACTCATTGTCTAATGAGACCCCTCTCTCCTCGCTGCTTCACCCCTCTCCGCTTCGTAACCTATAGACACCTCACACTCCACATTTTCTGATCACTGGTAACGTATAGACTCCCTAGTCTCTCCACTGCCTCACCACTATCCACCTGGCAACATATTTGCGCCCCACACTCGGCGTTAGAGCCCGCCAGGTATTTAGGGTCGTAGTGGAGATCAGTCAGGTGTAGCATCTTCAGGTAGGGCCGGCCTCCGTTGAAGTCATTCTGCCGGCCCAGACGCTTCACCCGCACGTGAGAACTTGGCAGTAAGGCAGGTGCAGCATCGCTGACTGAAAGCTGGAAAACAAAGAGGTTACCAAATTCACGCGGTCCTTGAACGCAATGAAAAATTGTGCACTGTAGCCTTTATGACTTTACGTCATTCTGCGAGCTCAAAAACGAATCAATTGATAAGTCGCTCTGAACCACTGATAAATATTTAAGAGAATTATGTACTGGAATAATTCTATGTATCTTCCGTGCAGATGGGAGTGAAGTGGATGCTGGCAGAAATAGTGCGAGGGATATCTCGTGGAACATTTTATTTCCATACATTAATACAAGAAACGTGGCAAAGTCGTGGTTGTGGAGCTAAAAAGATGATGCAGCGTTTTGTTTCAATCAATATCTGCGTGTGACACAATTATTTCATAGCAATTGGAATGTTCCAGGTAGAGGCGTTGCTAATAAACGTCTTACATAAGCCCATTTTACGCTTAACTTCACGTATGTCCTGACTATACAAAATTACCGCATTTGTTGACAGTTGCTTCGCTCCTCGGCCAGGAATTGGAGGTGGTATGTAGACGGCCCACTCGTCTCCTTGGAACTGGAGGCCGCATTGCAGTTGGGAAGCCACGATCTTCGAACTGAAAATTAACTGGCACAGTTGCGCCGGAGACGCTTTACTGTGTCGAATGATGAACTCGATCATCGGCTGCAAACAACAAAACAACATACTAGGATTACGAACTGAAGTTGAGTGCTCCAAGTAGTAAATTATGATTGGCATTTAGATTTGAAAAGGAATTCAGGTGCGAAATAGATAATAGGATTTAATTAGATTATAGTTCTGTATATTGAAGAAATAAATTATATACTTTCTATGATGTGAACACGCATTTCTAAAAAAGGAAGCTTGTCTTTAAATAACCAGAAGGGTTTGATGGTAATTCTGGTGGATTAGGTTGCAACAACTAAAACTTTGAGCATGTCTCAAATAAATGCACGTAAGTGACGTACTCGTGTAAAAAATTTGCTGCTGGATGTGCCTGCTTCCCACACGAAAGCTAAAAACGAAAAAATAGGGAAAGGAAGGATAAGATAACGAGAAGCAATTATCCCAAAACAGACTCTAAATGACATGAACATCCTGATATTATCGCCAGCTCTTACTTATAGAATAATGTAACCGAAGTATTAGTCTCCAGTGTGTGTAGATACAAACGCTAGTCTTGAAATCCGTTTTATCAGAGCTAAAAAATCTCATCTTCATCAAAAATATAAAATTCTCAAGCTGCACTGCCAGGCCTGCCTTTTTATGTAAACTTAGAGCAAACTCGGACCATAACAGTGTAAAGATGTAATTACATTGTACTTTCATTTTAAAGTTATCTTTTATTGATGAGTCGAAACTTTTTACATGTTGCTTCAACATTCTTACTAATAAAATGTTTGAGCTTAATTTTTCTGTAATACGATTTTAGATTTGAATTCATCGTACAAAACTACACAAAATGCTCAAATTACTTTTGTTTTAGAGTTGTATGAGTACAGCAACTAAAAATTGTGACAACATGATGGATATTTACTGTACATAAAGCATGGTATCTCAACTACGACCGACAGGTGTGCAAATAAAGCAAAATTAATGCATCCCGAAAAAGTTTGTATTCGCCCCACAAAGAAGTCGATATAACTTATAGCATAAATTATGAAATACTCACCCTCTCCCCATTCACAAGCCCTTCGCAGACACCTCGCTGGTTGAACACAAGCAGCCTGCAGACTTCAATAATGCTCTTTGCAGCTACTCGAGTGTCTAAGTTGCTTCTGATGTACTGGAAGAGAATCTTGGCCAGAACCTGACACGACAGACAGACCGGCGTGACGCCAGGCAACAGCTGCTTCCCTCGGATGCCAGATGACGCAGGTTCTCCCTCGAGAGCAGAGATAATCTGCAGGTGCAATGGTAGTTGAACAAACATCAGAATACACGAACAACTGCGACAATGAAAAATAAAAACCTGAACCCCTATTCAATCCCTTATATACAAAGATTTGCAGCCACCGTAGTCGAGTGGTATGCGGCCCGTGTTCTGTATCGGGTCTCTGCTTGTGCAGAAAGACTGCGTGCGGGTTCGAAACCCGGCAATGAATACGAGCTTTTCTCGTTTCACGCCGTGAGCTCGCACTTATCGGTAAGACCTCAACTCATCGTCCATGGACACATCCCAGGATCGTCGCATGGAGCTCACCATCATCCTTACTCTAAGAATGTTAACCTTAAGAATTTAAAAACCAATGTACTAAATGTCTACTGTGTACTTGATTGGAAATAAAGATTGTTTTTTTAACTATTTCTAGTTGAAAAGCCAAACACTGAATCATTTACTTGAAAATGGAGAGCCATTGTTAATTCTAAGCAATGCCTGAGTGGGAGCTTGAAGGTAACTCGCAAGCTCTTGTAATGGTTCATCTAAACGTTGCTCAACATATCAACTATCGGTGATTGAATTACAAAAGCTAAAATAAGAAACAATGCCTGGATAACAAATGGCTGGAAGAGACACACGAAAGTTTCAATTAATTAGAAGATTTGAAAGCTGCGCTACAAATCATACTGGATGAAAATTTGTCGGCCTTTAACTAGCAGACCTAATGCCCACACATGAAATTATTTTGAACTATCCCATGTGTGAAACCCGCGTTGTTCAGGGTATTCAATTGTGTGAATGAGTTCAAAACTCAAAGAGTTTTCTCCCACGAGAATTGCACAGCATTCATAGATAATGGCATCGAATCAAAAAGTCAACATTATAATGATTTTGGAACGAATTAAACGCCAAAATAAAGCTAGTTTCAGAGAGCAAATAAATCTGAAGATCAACATTGTATGATATAATAAAGAGATATTTACTGACAAATTACTAATTTTCTCAAATGACTTATTGATTATCACCTCATTTATCATATATACAATAATCAAGTACAATGAGTATTGCACCATGTGTCTACACACATTGAGTATTGCATCATGTGTCTACCTACATCGAGTATTCCATCATGTGTCTACCTACATTGAGTATTCCATCATGTGTCTACCTACATTGAGTGTTACATAATGTGTCTAGCTACATTGAGTGTTGCATTTTATATCTACAGGTGGTGGACAAAATAATGGAAACACCTAATATTTTACCATCATAATCTTAGAACATAATTTAAACAATCAAAACTT
>VCRD01004375.1:0-24242 GCA_006783055.1 Trinorchestia longiramus
CAGCGAGTACAGCGAGTAGGGCTCATACAGCGAGTACAGCGAGTAGGGCTCACACAGCGAGTGCGAGTAAGGCTCACACACAGCGAGTACAGCGAGTAGGGGAAGGTGGTTCCCAGGTCAATAAATTCTATATAGCAGGTCACATGTTTAAGTTTGGAAATGAAGCTTTCTCACTAAGGCGAGTCCCACTTCAATGATGTGCGTGAATGTTGTCATAACACTAAGCTCTAGTTGAGAATACACAATGGCTACTGTTATCGATACAAAAAATTATTACGATAATATATGCATAATACACATTTTTTAATTGTAAAGAAGTTATTATAGGTATAGTAGTTTTAATATCATTTTTTTAGTAGCAAAAAATGTCGATTATTCTAGTACTGTTAAATTCATGGTATTTGACAGCTACAAAGGCTTGTAAGGCGCTTCGATAAACTTGTGGTGATCTCTGACTCTTCAGTCCCAACTCTCAAACATCTCTTTTATCCGAACAGGCATTGAATATCTTTATCTTACTCGGATTGAGCGTCTGAGAGAATAAGGGACCGTCGAGGAACCCAATAGGAGAAAAGGTAATTAAAGGCAGGATGAGTTTGAGTTTGTATGTAGACATTTGAATATGATATTAGTTCTTGGTTCTTCGTTGCACACGTCATGACGTCGAGTAGAATAGAATAGAATAGAATTAGGCTATAGGAACGAACCTTCTGGCCCATTCTTGGGTCGGATAATTACTTCGATAATTATTCGGTGACCCAAGTCCCATGCCGTATTTCTAGCCGCGTCAACCATGTCGGCAGCGGGATTCGAACCCGGATCTTTCCGCTCGCAAGCAGATTCGCTCACCAGTCGACCAAGCTGGCGTACTGACATTTTGGTGGCAGAGCCCGGGACGTGAAGAGTTGGAGCACGTGGCGAGTAGCGCGTGCACTTCTTGTGAGTACGTGGGTTGTTTGAGCCCCCATTCTGCCCACAGACAGGATGGCTGGTTTCTGCTTCCTTTGCTCTGCTGTTGGTTGTGTGCATTCTTCAGGTGATGAGAGTTCTTGTGGAGTTGTTGACTTTGGAAGTGCTTGGTAGACAGTGTTAATTTGCACTAGTTGTTTGCGTTTTTCGTTTCATTGCTACTCAATACATGCAAAGCTGCTGAACTAATACCTGTAAATACTGATTTCAGATTTCTTTTTTATGCAAAGGGGCTCCTATGATCTATGGATAATAAACCGGATTTAATTTGCACCATTGGAGTCAGTTTTTCTTGTTTCCAATCGCTAATTGAGTGTCATACAAAATTTCATAGAATTCTGAAGCATTCACCACATGAGGTAAAAAGAATTTCGTAAAAGGATACCCTGTATATTTATTCAGGGAATTCAGAAATTTGAAATCAACAATTACAGGTCGTAGTTCAGCAGCATAGCAGCAGCATTGAGTAAGAATAAAGCAAAAAACGCAAACAACTAGTGCAAATTAACGAGTAATTAACAAAAAATGAGATGCATCATCCTACACAGACTTCTATGACTTATGGATAATATACTAGATGGAATTTGCAGTATTGTAGTAATTTTTTCTTGTTTCCAATCGCTTACTGAGTGTTTTACAAAGTTTCATAAAATTCTAAAACATTGCCAAAAAATGGTAAAAAATTTCGTAAAAGGAACATTAATTTTGAGAAGATGCCTTGTGCATTTTTTCAGGAAATTCAGATATCTGATATCAATAATTACAGATCTTAGTTTAGCAGCATAGCATGCATTGAGTAAGAATAAAACCAAAAACGCAAACAACTAGGGCAAATTAACGAATAATCAACAAAAATTCAAATGCTTCATCCTGCACAGGCTCCCATGACATCTATCCTATTTAATGGACTGTATATCTCCATTTCTCTCTCTCTCTCTCTATCTGTGTGTCTGTCCCATTACATCATACTTATTACTGATGCATGCATTAAAGACTTGCGACGAATTATTGTTCTTTGAATGAATATTTTTCATTAATATTACAGACCTTTCATTGTATATCCTATCTACTGATAACATGGCTCAGATAGAACCCGTTGAAATTCCTCGATTTAAAAATGATAAAATTCAGGATCTATAAAATAAAATACATTTTTCAGTTTTACCTATGGTACTATCAAAATCTGAATGTTTTTCAGGAATGTATACAGAACTTACATTTTTCATTTTATCTACCGATAACATGGCTGCGTAATAGAATGAAGCTAATAACGGAAAGAATGGCGAGTTTTAAAGTGATCCGGCGCCTTTGGTATCCACAATACAATGCTTGTAATACATGCATACCCGTTCTGATTTCAGTTCAGTAATTTTTCTTCAGTAATGGATAGGAAGTAATGGGACGGACACACACAGATACAGAGAGACGGAGATAGTCCATTATATATGTAGATGAAAAATTACTGAAGTCATCACGGGTATACATGTATTACAAGCATTGGATCGTGTATACGAAAGCTGCCGAACCACTATAAAATCAAATAATTCTTTCCCGGTATTAGCTTTTTTCCTATGCATGCCATGTCATCGGCAGATGAGATACAGAATGAAAGTTTTGCATATATTCATGAAAAATTTTTAGGTTCTGGTATTACCACGTGAAAAGCTGAAAATTGTTTTTTTTTTATTATATAGACCCTTAATTTTACTTCTTTTAAACAGTGAAATTCTCACGGGTTGTATCTAGACTAAGTTATCAATCGATAAGATACAGAATGGAAGTTATGTATATATACATGAAAAATTTGCATTCGAAAAAAATAACTTGTAAATCTTTAAGTATCTCGAGTTGATGTAACATCAAACTCTACGGATTTTACAACAAATATTTAACTATCTCAACTATGGTACTATGTGAATTCCCCTTTAAATAAGTTTATATCAAGTGTTAAATTTTACTTTACATTTAAAAATGTCATGAATATGTAGTTATTTATTGAATTTCATGAATGTTTATGATTATGTTCAGCATTCCTTTAGATTTGGTACGTGCTGGAATAGTATTACGAGGAGAAATGTGTTTCAAATTGAGATGCTAATTATATTCTAATATAATGGAACTATTAATATGAGCAATGGTCCGATATGAACACCATGTATTAAAAGAATCATGAATATTAATGGCTGGACTTTAAAAAATGGAGTGCTTTATCTACTACATAACTCTACCATTTAATGTGTACTACTGAAGAAACGTAATAGATTGAAAATAAATTCCAGTCTGCAATAAAATTTCTAATTAATTACAATATTACTCTTCTATATAATAACACCAGTAGGATTATCATTGCTAATAGAACCACTGGTAAAACTGGCAAATGTTTTTTTCATAAACACCTAATTTTATCTTTTTTATACGTGGAATTTTCAACAGCACTATCTAAGCCACGTGATCGGTGGAAGAGATACAGCATGAAAGTTCTGTAAGTATTCATTAAAAATATTCATTTCAAACACAATAATTCTTCGTAAATTTTTAATACATTCGTCTTTATAATAATTTCTAACTAATCAAGCTTAAACCGTGGAATTTCCACCCAAACTATCTAGTATGGATAGTAAACTAGATGAAATGTGCAGCATTGGAGTCATTTTTTATCATTTCCAATCGCTAATTGAGTGTTGTACAAAGTTTCATAGAATTTTTAAACATTGGCCAAAAAACGTAAACAATTTCGTAAGGGGATTTGTATTTTTTCAACAAATTCAGAAATCTGAAATCAATAATTACATGTCATAGTTCAGCAGCATATCATGTATTGAATAGGAGTAAAACAAAAAACGCAACAAATAACTGTAATTATTGATTTCAGATTTATAAATTTATTTTAAAAATGCAAAGCGTATCACCTTACGAAATTTTTTACGTTTTCGGTCAATGTTTAAAAATTTTATGAGATTTTGTATGACACTCAATTAGCGATTGGAAAAAAATACTCCGACGCTGCAAATTTCATCTAGTTTATTATTCATAGGACATAGGAGACTGTGTGGGATGATGCATTTCATTTTTTGTTAATTATTCATTAATTTGTACAATTTACTTGTGTTTTTCGTTTTATTCCTACTCAAGACATGCTGTGTTGCTTAACTTCTCTCGGTAGCTAATGCAATGTGTACCCGCGAAATTCAGGATCTATGAAGTCAAATACATTTTTCATTTTTACCCGTAGTATCATCAAAATATTTTTCGTGAATGTATACAGAACTTCCATTTTCTATTTTATCTACCAATAACAGGGCCGAGTGGGATAAGGAAGCTAATAACGGAAAAAAATGTCGTGTTTTATAGTGATCTGGTGCCTTTGGTACCAACAATACAATGCATTGTATTGTCTAGAGTCTAGTGCAGGGGTCACCAAACTTTTTTCACAGTGGGCCGGATAACTGAAAGAATGACGAGCGCGGGCCGCATAATCATTCTGTTCAATACTTGCAAGCCAGAACGAAAGCTCTGGGAAAAAAGACGAAAAACTAAGTTTAGCATTCGACGTCAGTTCAACGTCGACTGACGTCGCGGGCCGGATTCGGCCCGCGGGCCGTAGTTTGGTGACCCCTGCTCTAGTGCAATGTGTACCCGTTAACTTTGCCATGCGAGCAGCATTGCTTCGTCTTGCCATTTCGCGTTGTTCGTCCGATAGTCTTGGGCGTCTTTCTTGCTGTCGAAGTCTTGCTGCTTCTCTCTTACAGTTGGACACGTTTCTATCCATGTTGGCCTTTTTTGCCGGAATTTATTCTGAAATATCCTCTATTATCTCTTTGAAGCTTTTCAAGAAAATCACAATTCCGAAAACAATAACTCAATTTCCAAAATCTTTGGCCTTATACTAAATGGTAGCCAGTTTATTGATCAAACTAATTTAAAACATTTCTTTTCGCATTATCAATTAAAAATATCAAATCAAAGCATCATGATGAATTTCAACAGAAAAAGCTCCAAAGAAAA
This sequence comes from Trinorchestia longiramus, assembly GCA_006783055.1. NCBI lineage: Eukaryota > Metazoa > Arthropoda > Malacostraca > Amphipoda > Talitridae > Trinorchestia > Trinorchestia longiramus. The sequence goes on from VCRD01004375.1 coordinate 4,975, forward strand.
TTTCTATTTGTAAAAATAAACCGATTGTGTATTCTGGATACCATAATGCAAGTGAAAGGGAATTGAATTCCCACAGAAAAATAATGCAATAGAAGAATTTCTTGTATTTTTTTAAGCTTTATCCTTGTTGCTATCAAAGCTATCGATTAGAAGAGTGTGACAAAGGGACAGACGGACGCAGCTCTTATTACAGTATAGATTATTGATTTCAGACTTCTGAATTTGTACAAAAATGCAATGGGTATACCCTTACGAAATTTACATGCTATGCAGTTGAACTATGACCTGTAATTATTGATTTTAGATTTGTCGTTTTGTGGAACAAATCCAAAGGGAACCTCCTCACGAATTTTTTACGTTTGCTGGTCAATGTTTTACAATTTTATGAAACTTTGTATATCACTGAATTGGCGATTAGAAACAAGAAGAAATGACACAAATGCTGCAAATTTTATTTGGCGTATTATCCACAGGTCATAGGAGCTTGTGTAGGATGATGCATCTCATTTCTTGCTAATTAGTCTTCAATTTGCACTATTTGTTTGCGTTTTTTGTTTTATTCCTACTTAATACAAGATATGCTGCTGAACTATGACCTGTAATTATTGATTTCAGATTTCTGAATTTCTGGGGAAAATGTAAAGGGTATCTCTTTACGAAAATCTTACGTTTTTGGCCAATGTTTCACAATTCTACGAAACTTTGTATAATACTCAATTAGGGATTGGCATAAGAAAAAATGACTCCAATGCTGCAAATTTTAACTGATATACGTATTATCTATAGAGTGGTGTTGATGCTCCAAACGAAATCTCCGTCCTGTGTGCTGCAACTTGAAGTAGAGGCTGGTAGAGGTGTTCCAATGAGCGTAGTGAAGACCTAGCTACTATGGGTGTCCAGCGATACAAGTGCTAGGCATGTTTTCGTCTACCGATGGTCAAGGACAAACCGACCAAGGCAGCGACGAGTATCGAACCCGGGTCTTCCCGCATCGTAAACGGAGATACACACCACTCGACTATGTACTGTGACGGCTCTCCCATTATGTTCGATTTTTTCCAATTAAATCATATGTATTAAGAGCATCTATCAGAAATTTTTTATCTTGTGTTACACTGAACCCAACGCCCACTCATGACTTGGGGCTTATGTCGATAAAGTATAACAAAAAGAATGATGCCTTCACTGAGATGCAAGGAAAATTGTATTTGGAGACGATAATTTTTATTTACATACAATACTGCTCTCAAAAGTGATAACAAAACAAGTGTAAAGATCAACTTCGAAAAGAAATTCAACTTACATCTTGAAAAACAACAAGCATAGGAAACCTTTGATGTATGAGCAATCAGATGCCTAAGTGAAACTACTTTAACCCCTTCAGTCATGGCCAAAAAATACGATAATTTTCATTGAAAAACTTTATTCATCTTCATAAACAAACCACACTGACTAAGATGAAGCAAAAAACTTCCAAAATTTTAATAATTTATCCAAAATTGCATGTCTAATATGTTGGACATCATGATTCAAAGTGAAATCCTTTTTTTTGCATTTTGAAGGATGTCCAATACACTGAACCAGGGGACTGAAGGGGTTAAATGTATCCTGTGGCTAAGGAACCTCACTTCGTGTGTCTAGAATCGGATTGGTAATTCCCCGCAGCTTTCGAATTTTCTCCTACTCGTGTTCCAGAGGATCATGTAGACCTCTAACTTTATGAGTTATTTAATTTCAGGGGAATTTATTATCTGAGCCTAGATTGTGACTGTTTTCTAAGGTTCAAATGATGCATAAAAATACTAAGCTTATTATTTTCAGACGAGGTGTCGTTGCCAATTTTCTCGACTGTTAAATCTTGTTATGAGAATATGACCGGCTGGTTGATGCTCGAAGGAGTTGGACAGGCCTGAGGGGTCAGACAGGGTAGCAACGCAGCAGTGGCCACAAACATACGCCAGACCAAGATAGAAAACAAAAAATCAATCAGCTTTATCAGTGATTTTATGAGTGATCAGCCATAGATATGAAAATTTAGTGATTTCTTAAATGATACCCATTTTGAGGTATCATTTACAAACAAACAATCTTTATTTCCAATCGAGTACACAGTACATAGATTCTTAAGGTTAACATTCTAAGAGTAAGGGTGATGGTGAGCTCCATGCTACGATCCCGGGAGGTTGATGGGTGTCTTCATGGGCGGGGAGTTGAGTGCTTAGCGGGTTGAGTGCACGGCGCGGCGTACGAGAAACAACTCGTGTCCATGGCCGGGTTCGAACCCGCAGTCTTTCTACATGAAGCAGAGACCCGATACAGAACACGGGCCGTAGACCACTCGACCACGGTGGCTCTTAGGGATTGGGTTGCAGTAGACACTACTACTGTAAAATGTAGTATGGGTAGAGTTTTTCGTTGCACCAGTGGATCTAGCTCAGTCTACTGAACTTTGAGCAGTATATAGTCCTTGAGTCTCTGTCTTCTCTCGTGTGTCCGGCTTGCTGGCTACCGCTGTGCTTTACCTAGCTCGCCCCATGCTTGACTAATTGGTTCGACCTGGTGCCTGTTCTGACGCCTCCAATCTGTTCTACGATTTTGATCATCACTAAGCTGATCATCACCAGAATATGAATATTCGGGACCAATTTGGTCACGCTTTACCGGGCAGAATGAATAAAAACCAAGCTGAGTATTACTCGTGTTTTCATTTGATGCCTCAAACCAAGGCACACAACACAAACGCGAATTCTAGGTAAAATTTGAATACTGCGAAACGCACGATATAATCCCACTAAAAATCACAGAACGGTTGCATAATCATTAGCATTAGCATAATCATTAGTCTTAAAATGTTTGCATTAGGAATTTAAAAACCAATATACATATATATATGTCGTGTAACAAATTGAATGATAGGTTCTCTCTTTCTCCTATCAGGAACAGTTCTTTTGTTTATATAACTAAATCAATAATATGTATAGTATTATCACATAATTATTATATTTTTACTTAATATGTTTTTTTACGGTTTGCGAATTATACTGAAATTTCATGATCCAAAGGATTTTTAAAATTTGGATGTATGACAACCAAAGAGTAGAAGGCATTCTTTATTTTTAATAATGAATAAAATTTAGAGCTGTAATTTATAAGTATATTCATCATATATGTCAAAGATCATCAACGACTACGATGTATACATGTATCCTGCATATTCCGTAGAGGTACAGATTAGTGTTAGTGTACGCGAACAGAAAACTGTACTTATATAATTTTTCCTTATCTCTGTTATGAAAATATGGATTTGCATGCAGCAAAGAAGGTTGTCAAATGGTATTTCTTGCCATAAATAATTACTGCCAATTTTTAAGGAGTTGGAGAAATTATCCCACCGTGCGGTTGGCTGCCCTGTCCGGTGTGTGTCAGTATGAGAGAGAGACAACGATATTTTTTATAGGCATTCAGTACGTGGCTGAGAGTCATAGTGAAAGGTGGTGGTTGTGCAAGGCTTAATTTTCATTGTTGCATAGCCGTGTGCAAATAATCTTTGCAAAATTTACTTAATAACCCAAGATAACAGTATGGCCATGTCGGGCGAGTTTGGAAATCCTTTAAGGAAATTTAAGTTAGTGTTTTTAGGCGAACAAAGTGGTAAGTTATGACCTTATAGGTTTACTGATTGACCTTTTCTGTTAAAAAGTAACTTATAGTCAAGAGAAGCCAACAAAATCTGAGTGAAAGTTTAACTTTCATGATATACAACTCTCTTAGTTGTAGAACTTATCATTACATGCTATTTAATACATGTGAATTACTTTTTCTTCACATTGATATGATAGAAATATAAATGTTAATATGACGAGTACGGCGTAAAGAGGCTTATTGACATGAGAGGTGATGGTTGCCATAAAATAAAAGTACACAGATGTCATCTTGTCTGCATAGCAGTTATGAATGAATCTGCAGTTTGACACAGCACTTTATTTCAAAGTTGTGAAAGCATATTTTCTTAGGAACTACAGTTGAAAGATTCTGTTGTGTCTAATTTCTAATAAAAGTTGCATTTCATGTTTTGAGTAATAAAACTATTGAAGTCTAGGCCTCAATTCACATTTATGTATCAAACTCTAATTTGGGTACAGTAATATACACAATGATTGTGTACAGTAATGTAACACAATGATTGTGTACAGTAAAGTGCAAAAGGTTAAACAGTACAAAAGCTAAAAAGTGGTGAAGACTTAGCAGTGTGGCAAAGTATAGGGAGAGTTCATATGAATGTGTTGGATAGTGGAAGTATGTTCAAGGATTGTGGAAGTATGTGGAAGTATGTTGGGGAAGGAATGTGGAAGTATGTTGAGGAAGGAATGTGGAAGTATGTTGAGGAAGGAATGTGGAAGTATGTTGAGGAAGGAATGTGGAAGTATGTTGAGGAATGTGGATGTGTTCAGCATTGGGCACCCAAAAATGGACAGCCATAGGGGCAATTAGAAGGGATTTAGGTTAGAGTTTATTTTCTGAAGGAATAATAATTGCACTTAAATAGTCTTATCTTGTAGGGCTGGATAAAAATGCAACAGGATTGTTGTAGATGCAGTGACTTTCTTAGTGCATGCTTAGAATAAGAGATGTTGACTTTAAAGTCAGTCACCTGAATTAGAGGGTGACTACCTGCCAAGCATGAGGGTCTGTTTATGACAAGTTGGCTTTCCCAATGATGCTCTCACTTGGCTGGTTGTTTGGAATTGACCCATGGTGGCCCCTGAGCAATGATCTTAGACAAGCCTGGCATACAGGTGGAAAACTCTGGGATGCCACTTTCTTGTATGTGTATTTTAGAGAGAATTAAAGACTAACAAATGCTGTTGGCTCTATTTCTGTTTATTTGTTTAAAAAATTTTAGGTGCCAATGAAAATAAAATTGATAATTTACATGCAAGAAATGATTTCTTTAGCAACATGCATCACATGGTCAAATACACCTTTTTTATGTATCAAAATTTTACATAAGAAATAAATGGAATGTTACTAATTGCCACAAATTTTACAAATTATAAAGTACTTATTTGTGTATTCCAATATGTACAGTAAGGTAGTTACCATTTTTAATATAAATTAAGCATTTCTTTATATTGAAGACAATTTTTTAAAATAATGATGAGTAGAATACTGACCACAAATTGATCAAAAGTACACAAATGACTGAAATATTTAATACTTGATTGCTAGTAAAATTTGTTGCAAATTTATGTGCTCTTCAGGCCAGTGTGTCTCTTGCTGTGTCCTGCACAGTATAGTCTTTTTCAGTTATTTAATGAAGTGTGACAACATTGCTTAGGTGCAATATTTGCCAGCTAAATACACTGAGCACTTCATTAATTTTATTGTAGTGTGACAGCATTGCTTAGTTGCAATTATAGGTACATCAGATACATACTGGAGAAAGATAAATCAGGTACATTCTTAATGAAGATAAATCAGGTGCAGATTTATGGAAGTTACATCAGGTAAAGATTTAAGAAAGATACATCAGGTGCATATTTAGTCTGTTAATCATCAGTGTCCAGTTATCCGCCCCTGGTAGGTTGCACTGTCACTATCCACTTAACTAGCTCACACTGTTTTCTAATTGTCCGTATGGGTAAGTAGATGCATGGAGTTTTTATCTATGATGGTCACTGTCCACACCAGTTCTGTAAAACAACTGAAGGCACTGTCTGAAGTGAACATTAACAAGTTAAGGAAGCTTGTATACCATTTGCCTTAGCTGTATAACCTTCTGTCTACTGTAGTTGGAGCTTTTTACTGTACATGACTGAAATTAATGAAATACTTTTCTTTAATTTTTCCAGTGGGCAAGACTTCGCTCATCACTCGGTTCATGTATGATTCTTTTGACAACACATACCAGGTGAGTTGTTGTGTTTAAATTTGGAGGTTTGTCTTAATTTTACTTTTGCTTCTTCTACAATGGAAGTGTGACACTCCTTTTTAGCTTAGCTGTGTGTGGCACTCCTGTTTAGCTTAGCTGTGTGTGGCACTCATTTATAGCTTAACTGTGTGTGGCACTCCTTTATAGCTTAACTGTGTGTGGCACTCCTTTATAGCTTAACTGTGTGTGGCACTCCTGTTTTGCTTAGCTGTGTGAGATGTTCCTGTGTGATTCACAACCCCAAATTTTCTTAATTTGTTCTTTCTACAGTGTCTCTGTGTTCTGGATATTAAATTATCTGTAATTGTAAACATTTCATCTCATTGAAGTATGGCAGTTTGTCTTGATGCACCAGGTGTGGGGTTCAGGTAGAGTTGTCCCATACTTAGTTAAGCAGTTTTTTATATCACATTACAATGCCAGGGAATAGAAAATACATTGACTGTGATATTTTATGTGGTGCTTGGAAAACATCACTTGTTTTATGTTCTGTGTGTGAAAGATTTGGAGCTCTGCATTGTTTGTGGTATGACTGCTGCTGGAGACTTGAACCTCTGTATGCAGTGAAATATTTCTTATTATTTTTATGATGTTCCAATGAAAATCCTGAAGAAATCTCATAGTATGTCAGTAGCCATTATTTAGAAGAGTTTGCAACCTTTCTCTGACCTTGTACTCCTTCAGTATTTTGAGATGAGCATGTACCTCTGAATTTTTATGACAGAAAGGCAAGTAGAAAAATAAATTTCCACTGAATTTTTAATATAACTTTTAGGTTATAGGAACTATAAACTAACATTAAATGTACCTCTTGAGATCAGCAAATGTACCCATAAAGGTACATGTACACCAGGTTGTGACCCCCTGGTCTTGTTTATTACCAATGTTGTTCTTTAGAACCTCCATGACTGCTAGTACTAGTTGTCATCAGTTCTGTATTCATTTGAGCATTGTTTGGATTATTTGATGTAGTTTCCATAAATAACTGTTTGTTGTAGTATTTGTATTTTTTCCCTCTGACATTGTGTCTGAGTGATCTGTGCATTCTAATATTCCTGTGTTTGCCAAGTGTTGTCTATTCATGTTTGTATATTGCTGTGTACTCTAGGTTTTTTGTGTATTGCTGTGTATTCGTCTGTTTTGTGTTCTAGTGTCAAGTTTCCATATCACAAAAATCAATAAACTGGCTCTAGTTGTGCCTGAGCCTGTGGGTGTGGCAGAACATGTCTGTCTTCCATGCTTCTGGTCATACTTCACAGCTCTAGATGTTATGTGTTTGTGTGTGTGTTTCCTCTACCACAAGTCTCATTGTATGTCAATATTTTTAATTACGGTGTTTTAAAGTGGAAGTAATGTCATGTGGACTTGCTTTAACATCAGCACTGAGTTTCATGTGTTGCATTAGGTTGTTCTTGTATGCTTGTTACGTGCATTCACAAATATGCCAGGTAGTCCTTGTGGAATTTAGAGGCTGCTTGTGCTGCATAATAACTGTTGGTCCTCTAACGTTGTTCCTTAGGAATTGTTCAGCATCAATCTCCCTATGGTATGAGTAACATAGTCTAATTAAATGAGGAATGACAAATATAGGTGTAGTAAGTGAGTTGAGACAGTGTAGAGTATTGAGGTGGTGGGGATGGACAAGCAGTGTCTGGTTATGAGGTAACAAAGTGGTCAGTAAGGCTTGCTGCAGACAACAGTATGAAAAACGCACTGTGGGTTATTTCCGTGACGCAAGACTTAAAAAATTCAGGAGTGCGTGTTAGAGGTCGCTGCGAGTGGAGGATGCTTGTGGGCCTCCGCTTACTAAGGGATATGGGTAGTGTAGGGCCCAGTCAGAAGCACAGAACCCAAATAAATGACGTGACCTGAGACAATAATGTGACGTGGTGTTGCACGGTGCATCATCATGTGTGACTCCTCTTACAGAGCTATACACAGTACCGGCATGCAGCAGTACGTGGTGGTACACGTGCCTGGGTGTGCACGTGTACGTGCGGGCAGTTATGTAGAGTGACGTGCACACAAGGTCGCCAGGCTGGGTGTGGATGGACACCATCGATCTATTGTGTGTCACCATGTCAACGCCGTGTTCGTGCCGCTGATCCTCTCCGTTGTTCGATTATTTTTGTTCTTTAGGATAGAATAATGCAATAGAAACGAGCCGTTTGGCCCATTCTAGGGTTGATACACAAGTCTCATGCTTTAGTTATCTCACTTGTAGGCATGTCTTCTTCTTTTATTCTTGTTTAGCAGATCTTGATTGTTGAATTTCAGGCAACTTCTGTGCAGCGAATCCATTTGATCGATTAACACTNCACCTATCTCGCACGACCATTCGCGGCTGTGTCGTGATGGTTACTGCTGTGTCGTGATGGTTACTGCTGTGTCGTGATGGTTACTCAACCATCATATTGGAATATGAAACAACAAAAAACTGTGAACAAGTTAGAAGAGCATTTAATGAAACATTCCGGAAAGAAACTCGCCCGATAAGAAGACTGTGTATCGCACAGTTAGAAAATTCAATGAACATGGAAGTATCAGCAACCGATACAAAGGAAACTCAGAAAGGAAAATAATTCAAAGAACCGAGAATAACATCGCAATTACATATTGTCCAGCGAGCGATTACTGAAAATCCTACAACCTCTGTCAGGCGCAATGAGACTAACCTCTCCAAGTCTACATTCCATAGAATTTTAAAGAAAGATATTCGCCTTCATCCGTACAAGATGCAAATCAAGCATGAGTTACTGCCCTGTGACTATGCCAGGAGGAGAGAGTTTTGCAATTGGTCCAATAACATTTCCATTTCCACAAAGACCAGCCCAAACTGACAGCTTCTCTTTTCTTATGCTTTTTTCGAATACATTTCCTTCTGGTGGATTATTGCTTCAAAACCTAGTATTTTGAGTTTGAGTATTCACTCTCCCTTTCATAGAAAATACTGCCTCATCGGTAACTACCAACCTTTCCGTAAACCTTTGATCTTTCGAAATAAACCAATTGCAAAACTCTCTCCTCCTGGCATAGTCACAGGGCAGTAACTCATGCTTGATTTGCATCTTGTACGGATGAAGACGAATATCTTTCTTTAAAATTCTATGGAATGTAGACTTGGAGAGGTTGGTCTCATTGCGCCTGACAGAGGTTGTAGGATTTTCAGTAATCGCTCGCTGGACAATAATTGCGATGTTATTTTTGGTTCTTTGAATTATTTTCCTTTCTGAGTTTCCTTTGTATCGGTTGCTGATACTTCCATGTTCATTAAATTTTCTAACTGTGCGATACACAGTCTTCTTATCGGGCGAGTTTCTTTCCGGAATGTTTCATTAAATGCTCTTCTAACTTGTTCGCAGTTTTTTGTTGTTTCATATTCCAATACGATGAAAATTCTTTGCTCTTTAGTCAGCTGCATCTTAGGGGGTGTTCAAGTGATGAAATTAATAAGCAAATAACCTCTCAGAGGGTTTAAATACTTGTTGGTATGTAGGATACATTTTTGTGAAATTATTTTTAACAGTAGGTATTGAAAAATGAAAAAGAGCACGTGTTCTTTTTCAAAATTTTCCTTTGAACAAATAGTTTTTCTACCCCCTTCAGTAAATCGATCAGTGTGAAGTTGTTACTCAACCAATTTTCAAAAACTATAATTATTCGAAAAGAAAACAAAATTTACTACATTCTAAAAAAAAGAAAATTAAAATATGTTAATTTAAAGCTGAGCTATAATCAATTAAAAAGTCGGGGACATTTTCGTGGGACACCCTGTACAACAAATTACCACATACGTGCAAATCTCTCCAGAACGTTGAAAACCGAAAAAAAATGATAACCGTTGTATTAGAAAAATTCAGTTATCACTAAATATTTGAAAATTTTAACGTTAACCCATTAATACATACCGTACACAAAAATGTACACCAATAAATTTTATATACAAAGATCATACGTGTCCAGTTTTTTGTTTCATTAAATATTTGCAGTGCCTCGTACAATACATTTCAGGGTTTACTCACAGAAAAGTGATTTGAAAGCTTCTTTACTTTTTTAAGTTAGAGGAAATTTTATTGGTGTACATTTTTACGTATACTAAAGTAGTAGTAGTAGTAGGAATGGGTTAATAGACCAGCGTTGGTTTACACTAACATTTCCGCTTCTACATTATTGGAACAGTAAATTATATATAATAGAAAATTTTGTTTAGAAGTTGGCACTCCTATTTCCACGCTGTCCCAGCTCTACACAGAGGGAACAACTGTGTGCGAGTTCCACAATTTTCGTTGTCAACTTGGAGGGATTTGAACTTTTTGAACTCCGCCCCCAGATTTCGTATTTCAGGCCTGCTGCTATTAAAAAAATCAATGTACAATACAACAATAAATTTCTGAATAAAAACAAACTATTTCTCCAAAACGTCAACGAAGTACTGTAGAACGAAGACTCGCCTGCTTTTCTCAAGTTAAGTATTCTTCAAGAACTGTTCAACTCGTACCTAGATTCCATGGACTTGTAAGAGGGTTACAAGTCCCTCGGGCCATTATTGCGAATTGTCAGTCGTTACTAACGATAAATTATGAATTACTATCCTTTGAAACGCACTGGAAACCCACAAAAATAGGTTTTATCTACTATTTCTAAAGTAGGATCCATTGAACCGAGGTATGAAGGCTTGCAAGCAACTAACCACCGCTCACCTCTTCTCCGTCACTGTGCTCCGCCCACACGCCGTAGATCTGCTGGTCCTTGGTGAACCGCTTGCTGCGCTTCACGCCCGTGAATTCGTTTTCCAGATCAAAATCTGTTACCTCGAAACTCTCCATGTCTTCTTCCGCCATTTTTCTCGTCTGCAACTTACCGTGCTTCAATGAAAATAAGATAGTTCTGAAAGCACTGAACAAATGTAATGCATGAGTAACAAATGTAACTCTTTGTCAAATGTGAAAATGAGTACACAGTAATGTGTAAATTCCTAATAAGAAATTCTTCAAATTCCTCAGGGACACAAAACTGAATTCAAGACATTCTTGAGATAGGTGTATTCATTCCTTTGCAAACATATCATTCGATATAACAAAACTTAGAAAAATAATGCAGTTGAGCTAATACAACAAGCTTATTATGAGCTTTTGAAACATTTTTCTAGGTTAGAAGACCAACGAAGTTTCAATTCTGCCAGCTTAGATCATTTTGCATAGTTTCAAATGACTTCCTATAAAAGAACAGAAATCTACTCAATGACGAAGTAAATATTCTGCGTAAATAGCTCACTAGTGTTCTTTTCTTTTCCAGTTGTAAATTGTCATTTGAATAAATATGCAGAAGTTTTCACTTCATTCAATGTTGCATACATATATTTGATGAAAATCATTATGAATAAGCTTAGACCAAGGATTACTAGAACCAGGACGTGCATCGTCATGTAGCTGACTACGGTAGCGGAGGCCATCGCATTCTTAGTAACATAATATTTTCTATAGGACAAATTGATCTAAAATTACTTCTTTCAAGCAATGGTAGGGATAATAAGGTTTTACAGTGACTTTTAAATGGTTTAAAGCACTGTAATGCTTTGAAATACCAATTTTAACCGGACTTAACATGTATTATTGTATGAGCTTAGTGGCCACTTTATAGAAAGCAGAGTTGCTGCAGTTTTAGACTTTACAAGTTGATTATAGTTAAACCTTTTCCAAAGCAACAACCAAACATACAAACATTCACGTATTTAAACAAACAAACATAGAAGCAAAAACCAACCAAACTGCAGCGATTAGTCAGCCAACCGGTCCTTCTTGACAGAGGTCTGAAGGACTGCATTCTTCTGCTAGTCTTTCTCAAAGGGGTTGACAGCAAATTTGAAGGATTGACAGCAAATTGTGTAAGTGTAGTAGTCGTTAGAATACTGCCTTTCTTTGACTCGTACAGTTCCTTGACGTCTGCAAATGATGCCGTGTTTCATTGTCAAGACTGATCTTCTGGCCCTTCTCGCTGATCCAGTTGTTTAGCAGATGTAGCTTCAGTTGTTTAGCAGATGTACTGTGTCAAAAAGGAGAATCAGACACGCTCGTTGTCAAGAGGATGCTTGGTTGTGGCACTGCAATTACCTAGTGATTAGAATAGAAGTGGCCTCGCAGTCTCGGTTATTCTCGGCCATGCCACTCAGCAACCCACCAGAAAATTAAACAGTTGGGCGAATCTGTACTTCATCTACCAAGAGAAACACATTCTTCTGTTGCAGTGTCTGAACTTTGTCAAATGTTACCCTCAGCACCTGATCCTTGTCAATAGATGAAGTGATGTACTGCAGCTTGCGTTTGCATGGCAGCACCAAAAAGTCTGAGCTGTTCAAAATTACACTTCGGGTATGATTGCAGAGCAAAACAATAATCATTCATGGAAAACTGCTTCTGTGATAAAAGTTTCAACAGACGTCAAAAATACCAACTTCTTCTCTTTCTCGGTGTCGACATAGGCTGACGTGTGAGCTTGAAACGTATACGATCTCAAACCATTGTTGGGATGAAGTATCTTAAACAGTGGTACACTAATGCCGTTCTTGAACGCACTGAGCGTTAGTGAGGAACACAAAGTGGGCTTGTTTTCGAAAATCACAGACAGGCTGCACTCACTGAAGTTGTCGGTCATGAACAAACACACAAGCCTTTCTTTTGATCTTGAAATAATCAAGTTCTTGTACTGCTTCTGCAGGTTACGTTCAGGTTTGAAAGCATCAAATGAAGTAATCTTATCCTTCTGAAGAAAATACCTCAGTTGTTGGTCTTCCACTTTCGCCGGGAGAGGTGCAGGTTTTGGAGATGACAGACATGAAGCAGGCACATTGAAGATACTGGGAGGGATTTCACTTGTTTACATAACCCCACACTTGTTCGGCATTTTTAATACATATAATTAGTAATAAACTTCGTAAACAAACAGTATCCACTTAGAAATGCAGCAATGTATCTCGAAACAAACAACAATGTCTGATTCAACCCGAGCGACAGACTACGACAATGTTCGCACTGTGACAGATAGGGGTTAACTGAACTCGGTGAACTGGCCTCTGCTACCGTAGTCAGCTACATGGCGGTGCACGTCTTGGTTGAGTCCTTGGCTTTGACTCAAAATGTGAGGACTAAAGAATTTACAAACATCTACAGTGGAAGCTCAAGATACGAACAGCTCATTATACGAGACATTCAAGATACGAGGAAAGTATGAGCGAAACATTTTGCTCTAAATACGATCATTGGCTCGCGTAACGAGCCACGAGCCAGGCCGTGGGTATACCTGACGCGCGTTTCCTGATCCACCTCGATCCCTTGTGTTTCAGATACGAGCATTTCGCTAAGCGAGCTCAGTGCTGGAACAAATTGAACTCGTATCTCAAGGTTCCATTGTATTTCAAAAACTAATTTCGATTGGTTTTACAATAGCAATCTTTTTGAAGAAATAAGGAAAGCAGCATCGGGACCGAGGGAGAGCCAGTAAATCCCTTAGTGTCAAGAAAAGAGATCTTTCCATGCACCCCCTGCGGATAGTGAACTAAAAGACTTTACCTATTATAAAAAGATAATATTAAGCTATTGTAATCTCGCACGGACTCGAACAGAGAGAGCATTTTTTCGGTGGAAAATTTCGCAGAATAGAAATAAGTCTCAAAATTAAAGTCAGTCCTTGAAAGCCTGCACAATTTAAAGGTACCACAGCAAGGGTAAAACAATAGCAAAGTAACACATACCACACAGAATACAATCTAGGCTTGAGAGGAATGATCTGAGATGAAACGCTATACAATATTTACAACAGCTATATGGTATATATACGTTGGAAAATTTCCCTTCATAAGATTTACAACAGTGGAAGACTAAATTGGGACTTTGTACCTACTCAGGAAAAATGAAATTTGAAACAAGTGACAGAAAATAAAATGGCTTTTTATTTCCTACATACATGGAAAGAACACACGTACAAACTGTATCAATTATAAACAAAGTAATTTTAGTATCCTCATAGGTATCAAATGCAAGACGAAGATAAAAAAATGAAACATGATTTAAGGACATATCAAAGTACTGAGAACTACTTGGAGAAAGTGATGAAATAATTTATACATATAACCTATTCGGACAGTTGATAGTACTGAAAGAATAAAAACAACTTGCTACAGAGAGAAAAGAATCGATAAAGTATATATTCCCTAAGATCCATCATTTGAATTGAAGGATCTACCTTCGGAGAAAATTGACAAGAAAAGTATAAGTTCGGCTGAAGGGTTCCTCAATGATACGCAATGGAAGACAATTTCAACTATACGAAGTCACCGCAAGCAAGAAAATGTTCGTCTCAAACACACCATGTACGGACAAGTAAATGAAGAGCTAAAGTAATCATGATGCAGAGCTAGCAACAAAATACCTCAGGAAGATTACAGGATCCAAAAAGGAAGAGAAAATAAGATGATGCGTTGGTGTTGGTGGTAAAGAAAGACTAGATGCCAATAAACTGCAGTCACACGCCACATTTTCATGTTGAGACAATAATAAACAAAGACAGCATACTGAGCATGAATACGAATAGCTATGAGTATGTTGCACAAGCGCTAGAAAGCGCAGGACACCATAATTCACACGGAAGAACGAGTGATGAAGCCAGCAAAGAACGAGAAATGAGATAAGTTAGAGCGAGACATTTTTTTTCTAGAGAATGACATCATTCTCTAAAATAAACAAAATAACATACCCCGTCATAACAGAGTCAGTAGATATAAGAAACACACGTGTGTACTACACTGCTCTGTACCACACCCCTAATTACGCAGTGTACTTGAGACAGCGAGTGTCCTGGTGTGTGGAGTAGCAGCGTGTACAGCAGAAGCGAGTCCCACAAGCCACGCAGTTGTAAGGTGAAGGGAAGCCACAGACAGCACACAAGTGACGCTCAGGCAGAGCACTCGCTCCGGCCTGAGCCGTCAGGTAGTTAGGGCCGTCTGGGTTACACAGCTGGTCTTCTTCCAGCAGCATCGTGAAATTTTTACGGTACCTGTGATGTACATGAGGTACGTAACTCAACAAAGTAAAAATTCAACTGTATAATAATACACAGTTTGTTGCTTGCTTGGTCCGTCTTTCTATCACGCTCTTAAGGATTTAGATACGAGGAAATTTGGAAGGGTATACCTGTATAGTACGTAAGCATTGTATTGTGGTTACCCATGACACATCCTTCAATGTGAAAACTCCTTCACAAAGCCCACGTCCACAGGCAAATCAAACAAAAAAAATAAAAAAAACACGTGAATTTTCACGCGTGAGTCTACTCGTAATGTATAAATAGCGTTTAGGAAAACATACCTAAAACAGTTATTGCCCAACACTGACCTCTGTTTGAAGTAATCAGCACTGCGTGTCTTCCTCTTCTTATCCTTGCCACGTCCATGTGAGTCCAAGAGTTCCTCAAACTTGGGAGCCTTCTTGCTCATGACCAAATTTGCATGAGGGTCCTCATGGAAATTGTCTTGTTCGAGAGCCTCAAGAGCCTTGCGAGCTCTTCTGCGTCTCCCAGCCTCGTCCAGGACACGACGGTTACCCGTCTCTTTTGCTCTACCTTGAATTAAAATTAGTTAATTGCCGTGCAACATTAGTTAGCTATAAGACTTGGTTGACTAGGAAAACTAAAAGATACTTTTCAAGATTTTTCACGGATTTAGTACTGTAATTCTAAAAGAGCAATCTCACTGCATGACATCGGTATTTCTAAACACAATTGGAAAATAAATGGAAAAATACAAGTAAAATATCGAATGCATGGAGAACATAACACATGGACCATAACACGAGACCTCCAGGAATGATAACACAAAACGAAACCACAACAAACTCCCAGTACATAATACTAATGATTCATGAGTGGCTAGCAAGACGCATACACAAGATGAGCAGCGAGTATGTGAGTATTCCTTACTCACAGAGGAAAGGAAAATGAACCAAAAGCCAAGTATTCAGCACAACAATTTGACAATTAATAAAACTATCCCTAGTACATATTCATTGTGACAAGCCAGAATAAGGATTTTAGGTTTTCTGGAAGACAAAATTCATGGATGGTTTGAAAATGATGGCCAAATGCACGCATTATTGACTTTGTTGTTACATCAGTAGCTGCCTCCTGGAGAACATACTCATCAAAAAGTCAGTATTTTCTCCTGTAAAAACGTGAGGAATCTTCCCGATCTCCGAGTGTTGACTCTTCAAATTATAAAAATCAACTTCTGCACACCTACCAAGACCTACATACTCAGGTGTTTATTTTGATCTTCTCTAATTGAATAAAGAGTCAAACGTATGAATTCCATTGGCCAGCTACTCACTAATACACAACTTAACAAATCAGATTCAACAAAATACAATAAGGAAGCCTTATATCTCAGTACAAGATATCAGAGCCACAACGAAAACTTGGTCACTCAAATTGCAACAAATTAGACCACAATAAATAATATGAAGTCAGTTTGGCTGAGATTAAAATTTTATAACCAACATGAAAGAAAGTAACTCACCTGCTTCTCTAGCTGCCATTGTGGACCTAATCTTCTGGTGCAATATTTCTAACTAATCAAAGCTCTTCTGGTTGGCCGTCTGATTGTAATAGACTTTCTCATAAAGTTCATCGATCCGTACCTGAAAAGATATTCCATGAAGAAGATTGTCCATGAAGAAACATGGACGTTACACATTCAGGTCATATGTTTCAGTTTCATTTCTCTCTGAATTATTGGATAGCATAGATGTTTAAAGGAAATGCAGAAGGATAATGAGGAATCTAACTTTGATGTAATGATTGATTCTAATAACAAGAGGAGAGCAAAAAACACTGATAAAAATTTCATTATAATGCGAACGTTTTGGGCTAACAAACATAATCAGCTTTTTTTTAAGAAAATCTGACATACACCACTGAAACAAAAAGAGAAAAAGATGTACAAACATAAATTCAGAAGCATAGCTAAAAGAGATATATGACAAAAAACAACTAACAACCTATAATGGTACGGGGATATGAGCTTAACTGATTGTTAAGTGAAGGCTTGCATTTAAAAATGAAAAGAGACTCTAAAATTCTAAGATCTAAAACAATTGAAGCTGCACGTGCTACTTTGAAATGACTAGAATTGGGTATCGTATTGCAAGTTTCTGCATGATCATGAACAGCAGAATGAGACAGACCGGTCAGACGAGCACCAGTACGGTGATGAACTCCAAAATGCTCTGCCATTCTAGCTCCGAGCGTACGTGTGGTCATGCCAACGTACTCAGATGCACAACGTGCACAACTGTACGAATACACTAGAGAGGCCTGCATAGTGGACGGAAGTTTGTCTTTAGATGTGAAGAAAGAACCAATTGTAAATTTGTTCCTTAATATTAAATGAAATTCTATGCCTGTAAAATGTCTAGAGAGGAGGGCCAGTAATTCTGTTTTCAGCTTTTCTGAGTAAGGTCCAAAATATGGTAAACACAGATAAATTGGTTGAGAGATCAGATGTTGAGAGGTCGAATTTGGTGAAACATTAGTATTTTTAAACTTTTTGTCCAAAAATTTACCTATTGGTATTCGATGAATGCAGATCTAAAACCATTTTGTCGGAAAAATTCAGTTAAAAAGGAGAACTCTAAATGAAGGAGGCTAAAATTTGAGCATATTTTATAAGCACGGGAAAGCATAGTTTTAATGCAATTCAGTTTATTTTTATTGCAATAGCTAAATAACCTCATTCCTAGACCAGAAAAAGTATTTTTTCGGTAAACGGACACTTCAAATTTGTTCTCTCGTTTAGTTACTAAACAATCAAGAAAAGGCAATTCATCATTCTTTTCACGCTCCATGGTGAATCTAATATTTGGATGCTTGCGATTAATAAAATCAAAAAATAATGTTGCATGGGATTTCTCACGAAACAGCAAAAAAAGTATCGTCTATGTAACGACGATAAAATACGGGCCGGAATTCTTTGGGAAAAAGTTTTGGCCATTTTGTTTCGTTAAAGCACATGAATATATTTGCAAAATATGGGCCAAGTGGTAGGCCCACGCCAAGTCCCTCAATCTGCTTATAAAATTTATCAATTTTATTTTTTATTTGTCATGGCAAATTTTACAAGCAGTAGACGATACTTTTTTGCTGTTCCGTGAGAAATCCCATGGAACATTATTTTTTGATTTTATTAATAGCAAGCATCCAAATATTACATTCACCATGGAGTGTGAAAAGAATGATGTATTGCCTTTCCTTGATTGTTTAGTAACTAGACGAGAGAACAAATTTGAAGCGTCCCTTTACCGAAAAAATACTTTTTCTGGTCTAGGAATGAGGTTATTTAGCTATTGCAATAAAAATAAACTGAACTGCATTAAAACTATGCTTTCCCGTGCTTATAAAATATGCCCAAATTTTAGCCTCCTTCATTTAGAGTTCTCCTTTTTAACTGAATTTTTCCGTCAAAGTGGTTTTAGATCTGCATTCATCGAATACCAATAGGTAAATTTTTGGACAAAAAGTTTCAAAATACTAATGTTTCGCCAAATTCGACCTCTCAACATCTGATCTCTCAACCAATTTATCTGTGTTTACCATATTTTGGACCTTACTCAGAAAAGCTGAAAACAGAATTACTGGCCCTCCTCTCTAGACATTTTACAGGCATAGAATTTCATATAATATTAAGGGACAAATTTACAATTGGTTCTTTCTTCACTTCTAAAGACAAACTTCCGTCCACTATGCAGGCCTCTCTAGTGTATTCGTGCAGTTGTGCACGTTGTGCATCTGAGTACGTTGGCATGACCATACGTACGTACTCTCGGAGCTAGAATGGTAGAGTATTTTGGAGTTAGTTACCGCACTGGTGCTCGTCTGACCAGTCCGTCTCATTCAGCTGTTCGCAATCATGCAGAAACTTGCAATACGATACCCAATTCTAGTCATTTCAAAGTAGCACGAGCAGCTTCAAGTGTTTTAGATCTTAGAATTTTAGAGTCTCTTTTCATTTTTAAATGCAAGCCTTCACTTAACAACCAGTTAAGCTCATATCCCAGTACCATTATAGGTTCTTAGTTGTGTTTTTTTGTCATATGGTTCTTAGTTGTGTTTTTTGTCATGCAACAAAAAGTTGCAACCACAAATCAAAACCAAGCGAGCAACAGAAAAATCGGAAATACTACATCTCAACATCCAACCGCATCCAGGACAAACTATCAAAATTGTGCTCGTGTATAGGAACCCAACCTGCACGGCAATTGAAGATGACGAATTCTATGATTGCCTAGATATT
>VCRD01004375.1:25329-46427 GCA_006783055.1 Trinorchestia longiramus
GGTCGACTGGTGAGCGAATATGCTTGCGAGCGGGAAGACCCGGGTTCGAATCCCGCTGCCGACATGGTTGACGCAGCTGGAAATACGGCATGGGACTTGTGTAAAACAACCGAATAATTATCGAAGTAATTATCCGACTCAAGAATGGGCCAGAAGGTTCGTTCCTATGGCCTCATTCTATTCTATATATCTGTTTTAGCTATGCTTCTGAATTTATGTTTGTACATCTTTTTCTCTTTTTGTTTCAGTGGTGTATGTTAGATTTTCTTCTAAAAAAAACTGATTATGTTTGTTAGCCTGAAATGTTTGCATTATAATGACATTTTTATTAGTGTTTTTTGCTCTTCTCTTTTTATTAAAATTGAAGAAATTCCAGAAAATGTGCATGATTGATTCTTACTAGCAAATATAAAAGCAATAAACTGATGAGCTGCTATCTCCATGTAAAAAAGATTCTGTTTTCTTTGTTGATTTTTCTCTATACTACAGCAAAGAAAGGAATAACAAACATTAATAACAGCAATAAAAAAAGGTAGCTATGAGTATTGCAAGAAAATAACACCAGATGATAGACAAAAAGTAAGACTTACTTTCAAACTTTCGTAGACATCCTGAGACACAAACAGGTGACAGTCATCCAGGTTGGCAAGAACAAATTTGGATCCAAGAGCAAGAGTTTCATCCAAGTGCAATAGGAGCTGTTTCATAACAGGATCACTGAAACAAACATCACAACATTAGAAACTTTTATTGAAAGTCACAAAATATTACATGCTATTAGAACCTATCCTAAAATAAAATTCAATATCACTGAAATTATTTCAAACATTTGTATCTGTAAGTGATAACTTAAAGGGTATATATACATAAGTTATTTAAAAACAATACCTTCCTGTAAATCAAAATATTAAAACTGGAAAATAGTTTCAGCATATACTTGAAGTTACATCATAACACATCATAATCTGGCTTAGTAGATGAAGAAACAAAATGAAATAGAAAAGATACTAGAATCACAAAGGGCTACACAAATTTTAATTTTCTTGAATGTACATACATGATGTTTATATATGAAAAATGTACATCAATTTCCAATCCTCACAGCACACATTTAATTTTCAACTTCTGATGTATATTATTTGAATTCTGTGATGAAGTCATTTACATTAAATAACTGAATACCATAATAAATTTTGGCACCAGAAGCCTAGGTGTTAAAAACAAAAACAAATGTTACTTTTATCATAAGTTACTCACCATTTTATTAGCATCCCTTTTATCACAGTAACCATAATGACAAATATCTTATAAGATGGCCAACACAATGACCTTCAGACTGAAGCAAAATGTAAATGATTCAAATTTTGCACTTATTTCCTAAATAAGATTAGATTTTGGCTTACAATAATCTGAAAATTACAAATGAAAACTAGTTAATACACACAATTTTTGAACTTTCATTTATAAATAATATCTGTATAATTATTAATATTATGACTCATACTGAATACAAACACAGACCTTTCATACATTTTTTAATTTTAAACCCTTTACAATGTAATTCAGTCACCCAACATCAACAGAACTTCACAAATGAAAATTTTGTGCTCTCTTAACACTTTATATACATAAAAAACATATAGGTACTGATGATCAGCATTTTTCAAACACAAGTTTTGAGAAATTCATGGTTAGTTTGGAGGCCAGTCTCAAAGATAAAAAATCAACACAAGTCCATAGTTAATAGCTAATGAAAACAATTTCCCTTGCTAAGCCTCTAATTTTGAAAAATGTCAAAAACAGCTATTTTGTCATCAAACAAATAAATAATTCATAAATACATTACTTGACACATATTACTAAAGAAATTAGAATATTATTTTATGCACTCATGCATGAGTTTTTTGTGATCAACCAGCTGAAATGACACTTCTACACAACAATAGGTGAAGGATTTTAAAGTTCTGAGCCAAGAAAGAATTTCAAAAATTTGGAGTTCTACTAATAAGCTACAAAATTGAGGATTTTAATTTAACATGAAGATGTAGTATTAAGAATCTAAATCTAAAAACTGTAGATCTTTTTTTAATGAACTGTATTATAGCTTTAATTTTATTTGGTAATGAGATAATAAACTAAAGCAGTTGAGTCATTCAAGCATAGCGATGGTATATGCTTTTGTCAGCGGGGAGTTGCAATATTGTAAAATGACAGGAAAAATATTAAAGATTATTCAATGGGCAATAATCTGCTGCAATGGAAACACATTGCTAACTCATAATTACATGAAAATTTTATTTTAATTTAATTACGTATTGAGCTCTGACAAGCGTAGTTGAAACCCAAAAATCCTTCATTTCCAGTATTGTTTACAGACATCCATCTGTATCCTTACCCTTCACTCTTAGAATTTATTCAAAAAACATTTAGAACGATTTTAAAATAAGTTCTTCTATACCTTCGGTCACTTCAACATTGACCAGATTATAAAAACACTCAGCTAACCAACTTGTTTTACAGAAAGAACCTATCACAAATTGTTCACAAACAAACTCTCATCACTTGCACTTCCAAGACTCTTAGACTTAGATTGAAGAGCCAGCATTTGGCTGGGGCCTTTGTAACAGCCTACAATTCCCTCTAATACACAAACATTCAACAGGACGGCATCCCAGAGTTTTTCTCCAGTGAGCCAGGGTCATCTAAAGTAATTCCTCTGGGGCCACCCTGAGTCATTCCATGCAAATGAACCAGCCAAGTGAGGGCATCACTAGAAGATCCAGCTTGTCATAAACAGCCCTGCATACTTTATGACACTGCAACACCACTTTTATACCCTGCAACACCACTATCACTTATTCCATGCATGCACTAAGAAATCTTTCATTGCATCCACCACAGTCATGTTACATTCCTCATCCAGCCCTACAAGATATCTCATACCAGAGTCCTTTTCAACATACCTTACATTCCACTTGTTTTCTCGACACTGCTCATCGACCACATCCATGAGGCTCTCTCGCTCATGTTCATATTTACTACATTTCAAGACTAGATGTTCAACTGTTTCCTCTATTCCTCTGTTACACTCCAGACATAACCTTGTATTCCCTTCATTCTACCTCCATGTACGCCTATTCACATTTAATGCCTTACATCTGACGGCAAACAAGAGTTGGCTGCCAAAACTTCCATCATAAAACATTTCAAACCTTGGTACATTCTTACTAGCATAACAAATTAAAGTAGTTTTCCCATTCATACCACGCTTCCATTTGTTCAGGCCATACTCTTTTGTTAGATTTTCAATTTATCTCTTCCACTTACTGCAAACCAAATCTTACCTCCTGTGTCAGCCAGAGCAATAGGTCTACAATTTTTTTTTCTGCTAGAACGTTTCTACGTAAGCCTAACGCAATAATCCGGTATCCGCACTGCAGTATCACCATTGAACAGCTTCCGACCGCCACGAGTTAAAACCCAAACGTTTTCTCTGGTACAAGCAGTAGTAAGGGCGAGGACGAAAAAATGCATCATGATAACGGATAAATCGATAATGATAGCTATATCAGCCTAATAATCAATAACTGACGATGAATTTATCGCCCGATAAGGTGATAACAGATTAATCGAAAATTCCAATAATTATAGCGATAACGATATTGATGTTTTATATAAAAATATCGACAAATTCAAATGCTTAATCATATCTGTATCTTCAAAAACCTAGATATTTTTAGAAAAAATGAGAAGTGTCAAAAAATCTAGGAAAAGACATCAAATTTAACATTTATATCGTTTCTAAATTTGCACAGCTGCGGTCCATACCAGGTTTTGCAGTATCTTCCCCTTCGTAAACATGAGTATATTAATCGTTTCATCTGACCTAATTTAACTTAACCCTTTATCTACAAATTTCTTTTTCTAGTTTCTACGTTTAAGCTCACAAAGACCGTCTGTACACTGATGCAATGGAGCACGCTGAGAGTCAGGCAGCCAAAAGAACGACGCTGTAACATGCCGCTGCATTTAAACCTAGTAGCAACCTCATATTGCTCATTGTTTAATGATTAGAACAATTCTCCCAAAGACCGTAAAAAGAGGACTGTATGGTCTTTTTCGTCGCTAAAGAGTTAACTCAATTTAGACTTGAGAGTCAGCTTTGGCATTACTACTGGACTTCAAACTATAACATTGTGTTGCACGTAAATTTTTCCGTAGGTAACGCTGCGTTGCAGTTTAAGACGGGCCTTGTAATTCTTTATTCTAAGTTGTGCCTAAACAGTCGACATTTAAACTAAACTGTCTTATAATTAAAAGAACCATAGGATTCTTTTTTCATTCGCATTTTAATAGAACTTGGTATCTTTTATAGTTCTTGTGTAGCATATTTTTTCGAAAAGTGAAGTTTCATTTGCTGCACCATGTAGGTATATGTGCAGCAAATAATCAAATCAAATAATAAGAATAAAATATCAAATAATTATAATATAATAATCAAATTAAAGAAGAATATTAACGCGTGCCTGTAGGTACCACTGTTCTATCACCCACTATGTATAAAATACTTACCACTTAAGGATTTCATAATGAGGTGCTTCAAAAAACCAATACCGTTACATTTCTTATGCACCAACTTTGTTGTAAATATACTGTTTTGTTTGTTTGACTGGGACTATTGTTGTGGCCTTTAATTCTTTCTAAAACGAACATAAACAACAAGGTGGCATACCTAAATTTTTCACCAGTGTGCCAGGGTCATCTAAAGCAATTCCTTAATGGTTACCTTGGGTCATTCAATGCAAAAGATAGAACCAACCAAGTGAGGGCATCACTGGGAGAGCCAGCATGTCATATTTCATGGATAAATAATACGAAGGCACAGTCTATCTTCTTTATATATCACTCTGCTCTACAAATTCATATAGAATGAGAAAGACTGTACTCGAAGAAGATTCCGTTGTATCAAAGAAAATACATGGAAAATAGGCGTTCGGTCACATAATTAATACTTTGATCCTTAGAAATGTTCACGCAGATTGACAGTCATAAATAATCTTGGCACTACGACTTAAAACATATACAATCGGTACATTCTTAGACAATGAAGCTTTAGCTCTACGTTTTTTCACTGACTACAAAATAATACAATCAAGAATCTTTTTTGCACATTAGTTTGAATTTTAAACAAGGGTTCTCAGAATATCTCATACAGGATCATGTGTCGAAAATGTTTGTGGTTTCTTAGATATTGATTTGAAAATATATCTGATACATCATGAATAATTTTCATAAGGATAAATATCCTGTTATAATTTTATTCCAGACGTTCCACCAAAATCAACCGATCTGAATAGTAATTGCAATACTTAGATTCTTCAGAGTGTCCCAACATCCTAATTTTAAATCGATTAATATAATAAGCTAGAATTTTCTTTACTCTGCAGAACCAGTTTATGATGAAAATTGAATTATCGACATTTACCTTGAATGATATGTCAGGATGGCCGAGCGGTCTAAGGCGCTGCGTTCAGGTCGCAGTCTGGTTCTCCAGGCGTGGGTTCGAATCCCACTCCTGACAGTAGTTTTCTCAACGCGATCTTGTAACTGCTGGTAAATCTGTATCATAATTTATATAATTTTAGACAACAAGGTTGATGAAATTACCTGAATGGTTATTACAATCAAGTGAAATAACATTACTAGGATAGTTTCGGTGTCATGGTAATCGAAAAAAAGGTATCCATCGAAATTTGACATACTCGTACTATCATACAACGAGCAAATGTTTCCTAAATGTTGGACACCACGACGTTACTAAAAGGAAATTTGAAGAAATCCATCTCGAAATTTTAAATTTAAAAACTGCGTAGTGAGGTGTCCTGGTTAATAGATTTGAAATGCTGAATTTCGTTTCTTGACCATTTCATGCACAGTAAACGTGAACGCTTTTCTAATGTGGACTAGTGCGTCATTTCAGTGTTTAGATTGATCAAATTGTTTACATTGATAAGTCCCAAGGTAAAATTCATGTAAATAAGCAATATAACCTTCACGTTTTCACAGCGAAACATACGTGCTTCACGAGAAAATAGTGTATAAGTCCCTGGTTACAATTAGCCTCATCAGAAACACTCTGGAAGAAGTGCGTTGAAGTGGATTGTTCTTTAACGCGTCCTGGGGACCGCGCGCTCGACTCCAGCTTCGCTCTGGGGGTGGGCTGATGGTTATTTAACAGGCCGTTTCCACTAAAAATTCCTTTGGTGGCATTCCAATAACAACAACACTTGTTTCAAGGGGCTGTGAAGGTGGTTTTTCTAATAAGGGATGCCTCTTCTTTGTTTTTCTATGTCAAAAATTGTTATGTAAGTTTCTTTAAATCCTCAGCTATCAACTGTATTGTTTAATTTATCACCCTGTCGATCTATTTCATATTATTGTTTATATACCTCGTAAGAAAATACATTGACAAGCTTTATGTAAAATAATTGTTAAAATTTACTGGAAAAAGTTATCTCATTCCTCTGCAACAATGACCATTACTATTTTATGCGAATAAAATTCGAGAGAATTAATGTAAATCGCCCAGCTCACACTACAAGTTGTCTTGTAGCAATACCATGCGGCCAGCGGGCACTCAGAACTACATGACGCAGCTTATCCCAAAACGCGTACATGATCTCGACGCTTAGACATGACTTATTATGACACATCCTGTGTCAATTTCTTCCTCGTACATTTCTTGATGGCATCAACCGGCCAACTGATTGACCTGGCTTACTTACTATATGAAGCGCTCCAGAAGTTAACTCCTCTGTAAACAACTCTTCTCACCTCAACAACTCTACTCGCAGTTCAGCAACAGAGGGAAGAATGAAGTAACCACATCCTGCTTATTCGCAAGATGTACGCAGCCACAGACGCTGCATAGCTGGACTTTACATATCCAAGAATTCTCAACACAGAAAAACCAATAACCCAAAGAATACTAAACATGTACAAGTTAGGATGTTCATTCTGCCTTTATTTGCCTTTTTCCTGTTGGGTTCCTCGAAAGTTCGTTACTGCCTCACACGCTCACGTTGAGTGAGACAAGATAAAGATATTCAAATGTTTGCTCAGACTAGGAAAAGTTTGAGGGTTGAGACAGTCGAGGGAAAAATCGCGAGAAGTGATGACGCAACTCTCTTTCATACAGAGCTTGAGTGAAATTCAATCATGTTAATACCTATAGTTTTTAACCAGCCACTATTTTTTTCATTGGTCATTGATTTCACTAATGGTGCCATTAAGCAGTAAATTATCAAGACGCGCTATCCCTGAGACTCTGCCATCACAAATGCTCAACGAATGAAATCAACCCTCACAAAATCATCCAGCTATGTATGAACCTAGCTGTGAAACTGTCCAGAAAATGCGTCCGTGACATGTTCAGTAAGGACAGAAGTATTGCAGAAACAATGGCTATACTAAATATACTTTACGATGACAAGATTAGCCTGTCATTCCGACATCGCCGTCAATTGAATCATCGCTAATACTACGCCTGCTAACTTTATGCAAGTTCTGTAAACAAACAAGTTGAGTACGACCTGTGTCTGGTGGTGATTCATCTTCATTTATTCCCGCAATATCTGTGCAAGAAAAGTCGTGGTGGACTTCGTGTAACACTTCCTCACCAGTCCCTGAAACGAATAGGAAGAACTTTATATTTAGAACTTAACTGTTGAAGCTATGGCATGAACTCAAACAGTCTTTATTCTTTCTGTTGACAACATAGGGATACTGAAATCCAAGACTTCGATAGCACCTGTTTATACCATCTCTCCATAAAAACATCAATTGCTACATCGCCAAAGCTACGCCAATTCCTAAGTACTGTTTTGCCGACACTGAATTACCGATATTCTGCTATTGAACTCTGCTCAATTTTAAAGTCTTGAGAAAAAAAACTCGGATTGTGGATTCATCACCTATAAATACAGGGCAGTCGAAATGCTATAAGCGATGGTTGTAGACACACAGAACTTGAACTCTGTTGCTAGTTTTGGTCTTAACATTCTGTGGTATTTACTGCAAGCTGGGTTATAGCTCTTTGAAAATGTGCAACTTTTACACAGTAATGAACTTGCAGTTCTTCACACAGTAATGAACACACCCAGAAATGAGCCTTTAATGTAATGAGAAATGAGCCTAATGAACACACCCAGAAATGAGCCTTTAATGTAATGAGAAATAAGCCTAATGAACACACACAGTAACGAACTGTTTGACTAAGACTGCTAATCCATTCAACTTCTCGAAAAAAATATATATTTCAAAAATCTATTTCTCTTTCTAAGGTTTTTCTTCAAGTGAAGTTGTAAAATACCTTTTGTTGCAGCAATGTTACGTGGTTTGTTGGCCCGCTGCAGGAGGCTGTAATAGGCAGCGGTGAGGGCGGCATGAAGAGCTGCTGCAGAGATCACCAGGAACAGCGGTCCTCTTTGTAGCCACACCACACCGCCAGTGGACACCCACCTGAGCGTGTGAGGAGAGTATGCATTCATCAGATAGACAGAGGAGTAACAACAGAATATAGTGAAACACAATTTTTCCACGTTTATTTTCAGATTTGTAGTACACTTCAAACGCAGCTCCGCGTATTTGAAACCTGACCACGTTAGGTTACGATATTCTTAGTACCTAACAAATTAAAACACATGAATCAGTCGTCTGCTTTGGCTCACAACAAATACATATAGTCAGGCTTGTACACGGAGTGAAAGCACAAACCGTTCCTCAAAAAATTCCACAGCAATCACGTTTTTAACTTCAAAGCTACAGACCACGTGGCAGCGACGGTGGTCTGCAAGACGAGACGTAACAAAGCGTGCGCTGCAGCTTGCATTACAGCCTCGTCAGCAGACACATCCAGGAACGTCAGCAAAAAGACGAGGGCGAGAGCAGCGCTGACACAGACATCGTCAGCACGGCGGCACCAGCCTGCGATATTTTCAAGAAATATAATCGAGGAGCGACAATTCCCAGCTGACGCGCGAGATCCCAATCCGAATTTTATCGTCTGACCGGCGCTAATTTTCGTCAGCATTAACCAGTAATTATCGCCTTTTCTTACGATAAACCGATGATATCTTACGATAAACCGGTAATTATTATAAGAAAAAGACTGTATTTTTATCGTCTTTTCCCTATGCTTGGAATGGCGGTAGGAATAAGACTGTAAAGACCGGTCAATATCGTTGGCGAACATTTCATCGTCTGGAAATACCTATAATTACCGGTAATAACAGGTAATATTTCTATCGTCGGAAGTTCCTACTATAAACGATGATTATCACTGCAAATCGATGATTATCTCCGGTAAACCGACGAAAAAATTCGCATTGGGATTCTACTTATTAATTTCTAAGGGCATGCGCAAGTCTAAGCAAAATTTAAATCTAACTAAATGCTAGTAATTGTTCAATTACAATAATTCATTACACTGCAAAAACATTCTTGGAAAAAATGCAGAATCACGGCAAAGACGGTAAAAATACAATGATAAAACTTAGGGAAATATTTTTACTAAGAAAAAATACCTGAGTACTATAAATATTTTAATTTCAGATATGAACACAATTTTCAAGCTAGGATACACGAGTGTGTCTTCGCACTATAAGAAATTCTGCATATAGTAAATTCAAGATATTAGGATTCATTTCTTCATAAATTTTATTTGTACAAGTTTGGTGAGATGGAGGGATTTTGCGTTCAGTTCATAGTAAGTGCTACTCGTAGCAAATGCAAATTTAATTTCAATAATGAAATACCGTCACGAATTTCTACGCAAATTAGAAATGAAGAGACTGTGATGCTTCGAACTAGAAAAACAGTCCATCCAACTAACACTTCCTTTCCTCGGCACAAAATGCACTCAGTAAAATTAAAAACATGAAGAAAAAAGTATTTCTTTTACCAAAACTTGACGGACGGCTCAAATACAACACCCTGCCACCCTGAACATATGTCTTCTCTGTCCTAACATGACACCAAACACGTGTTGCTGTACTGCCGGGATCTGGCCGTGCACAGGCGATAACACAACACATACACCATAACACAACTTTCAACACAACATACACACCATAACACAACATACACACCATAACACAACAAACACACCATAACACAACTTTCAACACAACATACACACCATAACACAAGTTTGGGAGGACTCCGTGACAGTGGCGTGCTTCTTACGCGATGCTGGCTAGCTGAGCTCACAGGAGCTGAGGAACAACAACACCAACAACAACAAAAACAACAAAAACAACAACAAAAGCAACAACAACAACAATAATAATAACAACAACAAAAATAAAACAACAAACAACAACAACAATAACAAAACAACAACAAAAACAACAACAACAGCAAAAACAATAACAAAAACAAAAACAAAACAACAACAACAACAACAACAACAGTACCTGTTCTGACGTCATGCGGAAACCACTCAAGAAGTTGGCGGCGTTGCACGGACCACCTGTACAGCTGGCTTAGTATCCAGGTGGTGTGAGCAGCCCACAGCACTAGTAACACTAGCACTAGCAACCAAGCAGATGCTGCTGCTAGTGCTGCGTAGCAGAGAACCTGTAACAATAAATAATAATCAAGAAAGCAAAAATAAACTCATGTATTATGTTTGAATGTAAATCATTTTTACTTATTTCATATATTCGCAGTGATAAAGTTGTAAATATCTGCAATACTCTCAAGATGCCACTCTTGTGCGTTAAATATAGCATTGTCTGTTATATACATGCAATATGTATTGCATGTATAAATACAGCATGGTTGTATTAAACATATATATATATATATATATATATATATATATATATATATATATATATATATATATATATATATATATATATATGTTTGGTACAACCTCCAAACAACAGACTGGAAAGCGCTCCCTACGTGAGAGAGTTCAGATTTTAAAATATTATTTTCCATCCTGGTGTATAAATTAATTTTTAACAAAGTTTTAAAGTTTTTCATCAGAGCTAAATTTTTTGAAACGATTCACTAGAACAATGATAAATAAAATTCCCAACAAAGAAGGCTGAATTAGTTCCAGACAGAACCATTACGATTCAAGACTGCTTGTTGAATTGTCATTTTGAAGATACGACAACAGTTGTGTCTGTTTACTAGCTTACTCTGTTCGATGTTTCAATATAATAGGAAGTTTTAAAAATACCGTTCTGAGGTAATAATGTGCGTTTCATTTATTTATACATTATCCATCTATTCTCTTTGATTAAATGCATATTTGTTAATTTTTATATAATTATGAGTGAAGAAGTTTGGCCTTCGTGTGTAAGGGCCGTCTCTAAGCCATAGCACGAAGATGGTGTCAGTTGTGGTTTGTTGTTTGGAAAGTTTTTGTTTAGGACTCCTGCTTTCGAAAAAATTTCAGTCTTTACAAGTCCTTTCTTTGAAAGTTCTACTGTAATAGAAATAGGAAAAAATTGTATTATGGATGTCGAATTCCAGGTGCACATCATTCCGGTGACGGAAACAGCGAGATCGAGAACCCGTGTCTTAAATGTGCCTCTCCTTAGGTATGCATGTAAATAAAATTTCAATACTCTAAAAAAGAATTTCATGGATTACGGATTACACAAAAAATTCTTGTTTCTTAGTCTCCTTTCAGCGTCATTTCATCACAAGGTATTCTGTTAGTGAAATATCAAATGTCCTGTGAAATCTAAAAAAATACCGCCATTTCCAACGTCTGACTCCAAATGTAACCGACAGAATCACTAAAAAATTAGTGCAATTTTGCTTAGCTACATTTTGAGGCCCGGACAACAGACTTGAGGCAGAATGGCAACGAGATGAGACAGAGTGAGAAGCAGCAATGAGGCAGGGGAGAGGCTGGTGAGACGAGGAGAAGCAAGTCTCACAGCTCGCACCCACGAGGAGGCGGACCAAGACACCGCACACAGGGACCCACACAGACACAACAGCTGCAACGTCACTGTAGTGAGAAATCTGAATTAAAAATGCTCCAAAGAAATTAGAATTCATGATTCTTAACTTTAACAAGTGTCAATTTCATCCTCACGATACAGTACTAGAACACATGCTGCAACAAAGTGTAAAGAGAACTAATGTGTGTACGACACACACTGTAGGAAGAAGTTGTAGTTGAAAAAGCCTTAAAAAATTGCTAACTCTATGGCTAACGACACAGGCAAACAAGCTGCTATGTTTCTGTATGGAGAAAATTTAAGTCAAATTAAAATTACCTGAAAGAGTTTGAAGTTTACAGTACTTGAGGGCTGATTGTTATCAGTACAGTTGTAAAAAACAATTGTAATCACAATTGAACTCTTGGAACGTCACAGCTGATTAACAAAACAGCCATCACTAACAATTTAACAGTTTCTCGCTACACCTTCCACGTTCAACCTTTTCAAGAAAAAATCAAACACCACTTGAATTTTTACAATATTTAAGAATTTATGCATCAGTAAAAAAATTGTCCACGGTATTAAAAAACGGGAACTTCACAATATGTTGCACATATATATCCTTCGAAGTATATTGAATAAATCTCCACACAACTTGGTAAATTAATAGTAATTTCTTACACAACGTTTCATTTGCTGTAAGGCAAGCAAAGTCTTATTTAAACACCTGGAAACCTCGACATTAGTATCGATAAATATCAAAATTTGAGTTATCATTTTATGATTGAATAATCAAATAGATTTCATCATCCTTATTCTTGGTTCTGACCAGTACTCTAACATAGGTAATATGAACTTTAACGTAAGTACCGTATTTAACGGCATCTAAGACAAAGTACTGAGCGTAAGCTGGGTTAGTGAGCGTCAAAGAGAAGATTAGCCTAGGCCTACGGGAAGTCTCAAACTTCACCTACGATGTATAAGACGCAGGGCGATTTTTTTAGCCAAAATTTTGGAAAAAAGTGCGTCCTATATGCTGTCAAGTACGGTAATACTCGTACCAAGCGGGTCGTGCGTAGTCCTAGGCTTAAATATTCATCATATTTACATAAACTTGTATCATGTGTCACAAAAACTACCACTGTACTCGAATATGAACAAAATATTTCATATAAAAACTAAAAAAATAACCATCACAAAAACCAACGCTTCAACACTCGCACGCAGACTCACGAAACTAATGGTATACAAAAATAAATGAAGTTGCCTACATTAAAAAACTTGATAATCAGTGCAATAGAGAGTTTAACAATTGAAACTGTACCTGAAAATGTCTAAAGCCTCGGAAGATCAGCTAGCACAATCAGACAGATTCCTATTCTCAACAGTTGCTGGAATGTCACGCTAGTTCCCATAAAGTTGAATGATATAAACAAGTTTACTTCAAACTTTATCCAATATACAATGAAGAGTATTTTTAGAATGACATGATCCCCTTTATCACAACTCTGTTTTAACGGAAACATTTCAGTTTAGTCGAGTCTGACATGATGTCGTAACAAGGCAATAATACTACAAATTCATCCTTATTTTTTGTCTGTTTCGTAAGTCCTAAGCATACTTTGATCAGAGATAAAGTATGATGAATAAAATGACTGTACCCGCCGCAACATTAACTGTTCTACAGGGTGTCCACAGACAATGTATGCATTGACCGATATATGTATATATGATGCCGGAAGATCAGCGTGTTTTCATTATAACCTCCTACAGCAGTAACCAATGCATTCATTTGGTAAGTGAATGCATTTTTTGTGTACACCCTGTATAACATTTAACAAGGATTTGACTCACCGAGGTGCTTTTCAGTCTCTGGTAGTAGCTCTTCAGGTGCCACCAATCCCAAAGCAGCGGCTTCTGAAGTCTTGTTGAGGCTTGGTATTGTCAGTATGGACTCGAAGTTTGTGGGCAACGAGTCTGTGGTCGATGTATCACTGATACTTGACAACTTTGATCCAGTGGGCGCGATTCGGCGCATCGGTTTCAAGTTACCGATGATGTTTGTGTCCTTTAAAATAGCCTCCTCATCGGCAGCTAACAGTGCAGTATCAGTATCAGAGACCACATTGCTAGAATTTTCTAACTTAATTCTGTCTAAAACAGTTGCAAATAGCCAAGGGTCCACATGGAAGGCGTTGAAGAAAGAGCTGTACCGTAGCACAGAGGCAGATAAAGTTGGCAAAGAGAGAGCCAGAAGGTAAAGCTGTAGGATGATTTGGGGGATGTCCTGAAGAACTGCACCGAGCAAGTCCAACGCAGCCCCATCACTCTCAGCATGCAACCATAATTCTTTGTATCTGCAACGTGGTGGATTACGATATGTAATGTAGCAAAAAGATTACTCAAACTATGTAGTGACAAAAAATAACGGTTTTGATAGCATCATAACCATGCAAAGTCGATACACTCACTGAAATTCGTCCGTCTGTCCGTCCGTGTGTCACACTCTTCAAATCTATAACTTTGATAGCAACAAGGATAAAGCTTAAGAAATACAAGAAATCATTCTATTGCATTATTTTTCTGTGGCAATTTAATTCCCTTTCACTTGCATTATGGTATCCAGAATACACAATCTGTTTATTTTTACAAATAAAAATTTTCTTTGGACCTTTTTTTGTTGAAATTCATCATGATTCTTTGATATTTTTAATTGATAATGCGAAAAGAAATATTTAAATTAGTTTGACCAGTAACCTGGCTACCACTTAGTACAAGGCCAAAGATTTTGGAAATTGATTTCGTGTCACGCTCTTAAGAATAGATTAGCACTGGCGGTCTTGGTTTCAGTTCACTGGTAAATTAATACACTCATTTTCGCTGTACAAGTGCACTATAATAAGTCACTTTAAAAAAAGTTAGAGAGATCCAGAGCCTTATATACTTGAGTCCGTATCGTGGATACAGAGTTCGGCGGTATATTGCGGCTCAAAAATACTGTATTCTAAGTGTTTATTACTGTCACAAGAAAAATAAGTTACCTTTGAAATAAGCTTTAGCATGGAAACTCCACTCGAACGAAAAAAAAACTGAATCGAGAGCGAAAAAGAAGAGTGAGAGAAAGATTATCTCAAAGATTTATAAATATTTTTGCCATCTTTTTTGATGACACGGGTACACTAGCTCTGCAACAACGATTTTGTCAATATCTTCCCAAGTTCCATGGTCATTCTCCAATATAAATAGAAAATGGCAGTGTGGAAGACCACGTTTCTGGAATTCAATGGTATTAAAATGAGCAAGCATCTCATGCTTGCTCATGCAACAAATCTCATACTTTTGCAACAAATTATTAACGGGCATTGCACTAGTAAGAATAATTGATGGGGAGTTTACCATGTGTTCATTGCTGTCAGTGTGAAAAAAAAGTAATGCTCATCACCAAAAGAAAAATTTTAAGTTTGTTATGTTAATTCTGAGTGTTGTTCAAAAACTCTTGTTGGTTACTTGAAGAGTCGATCTCAACATTAAACTTTACTTAATGTAGAGTGTAGACTGCATGACGACATCCCACAGTTATAGTGGGACGACGTGGTATAGCCCACGTTTAAGAAAAGCTGAAAAAAATCCAAAACTTACGAACTCTTCTCGGCTCGAGTGCATCAAGGGGGATAGAACGTAAAAGAAAACTAGTATTTTATGTCTAAATGTTCTGTGTACTAGATTGAGATATATCCTGTAGAAATCCACTTACTAATTAGAGCATTCGGTCTAATATCTGTTGATTTTCTTATATTCGTAAGAGATTTTTTGTTCACTTCGATACTGGGATACTAAGGTATGCTAATTGTCCCTCCCGAGACTTGGTCACCGAATTGAATTTGCATTCCAGACTTACATAAATACGTCACACACATTGATTTATTCATCAGCTACTGCAAAGTTGTTAGGGTAACCCATTTTTCCAGCCTTGAATATTAAGATAATGAATATTCATTCAAGTAATCAGGCACGGCGAACTCACCTCTTTTGTTCTTCCGTGAAGTCTTTGCTCAGGTAGAATTTCTTCTGTCCATTTCCTGAGAGCAAAGTTCGAAAATAAACGTATGAATGACAAGTGTAGGAGCCAAACATGCGTGACATATATCAAAATTAATGCATATAGCATTCTCAGTATATTGCTTCATCAAAATGAGTGCAAATTGTTAAATTTGAAAATTCCAGAATATTAAATTGGAATTCGGATGAATATAACGAGAATTGTGTAATATTCAACGCAGCATGCTTCAAGAACTGGAAGATAGCTTTTCAATCTAGTATTAGTAGAACTAGAGATCTGTACCTATACATCGTTTTATGTTTGCTCACTCCTTCAGTAAGAATTTACGTGTTTCTTCAACACCAGAAGAACAAAGTCTACGAATAATTTTTGGCTAGGATCATCAGCTAGCAGCTATGGCTCATGCAATGTAGAGATGCCGTGACCATCATCTCGGATTAAATAACATTAGTCCATTAGACATTCAGTCACGCAACACAAACGATGTCACTTAGTGATTCGTCTCCAGCTTATCGAATATCTCATATATTTCTGATAGACACTTTACGCAAATAATTTTGGATAATAGATAACAATAATTATCTACTTGAAAATAAAGTCCAATGCGTATGACGTCATTTTAAAACTAAGAACACAACCATAAATTTCACTGCCAATAACCGGAAGTTACTTCCTCATTCACCTACCAAATTGTGATTTAAAGGGATTTTTTGTACTCAATGCTCCTGCAATAGCTGCTAGTGTAGAGAGAATTTTAAATCACTAAGCATCTCTGTCAGGTAAGCAGATTTATAAATCTTTTGAGCAAAACACTCTTGTTCACAATCAAAATTTTTCGTAGAACTCAATAATCATCGGTAATATTGGGCTTACGTACAAAGCTGTAGTAGAAGCGCTAAAATATTGAACAAGGTTGGATATTCACTGTAATACAATGCTTTTAGTACATAAAGGTAACAAACACAAGCATATGCAGTCAGCAACAAAGAAAATTTAATATTCCTAATGCATAATGCGTCCATATTTCCTCTGTAAATTCAAAAAACTTCGCCAGATATTGAAAAGAAATATCAGACTTTCTCACTACAGCAAACTGACATAAACTTCAAGGTTTTATTTCATAATGTCTCCATATAATAATTTACCATTTAAATGTCTTCTGATAATCTAATAGCAATGTCCATCCTAAGTCTTTCAATTTTCGTATAAATACAGCCAGTATTAAAATCAATGTACTATAGAGACGCATCCAGGACTAAATAAATACGGATACTTGCTTCCTTTATAATTGACACATTCAAGACTGAAGTAATAATCCACTTCCGCATTCAAGACTAGAGTAGTGTAGATTATTCATAATCAAGATTCAACTGTTTACATAACCAAGATTTAAATCTCACGTTGATTGGAAAAATTCCATCACAAAATGTGAACTAGAAACTGGTTTAATCGCCCACTATAAGACGCTGAAGAGCCAATTTATGAAATCTATCACATATTCAGAGTCACTGTTACAGAATTACACATTCGAATGTGAAAAAAGTATAAATTTTAGCTCTACCTTCCCGGCAGGTTCTCTGTCTTGAGGCAGGGTCACCGTACTCTCCAAACAACTTATAATTCCTTATCAATTAAACGAAAACATAATTTCGAAGATTCATCGTATCTGAGAGCCCTATGGATCACCTCTGCAAATTTCCTTGCCAATTTCGATTTCGTAATGACTCTCCCAATTAATATCCACGCTACTGTATAGCTGTCATGATATCATAGGGCTATGGATTTTGTTACGCAAAATCTAAACAAACCTCATCTGAATTTTAAGTCTTCAGAAAGTTTCAAAACGAGCCTGTAAGCGAGTACGTATTGAAAGTGGCATTCAAGATTTAAGTAAATAATAAAAACTAAGTACATAATATGCAGGCCGCACGACTTCTTTTAAACTGGAATCAGAATTCACCAAACCCAACTCAAAACAAAATAACGTGAGTTGAAAATTTCATAGCAGCTCTCGCAATAATTTCACCATTCTTCTCATGGATACTAAATTATTCTTCCTCACGATTATTCTAGCAGCACAATCACGTTAGTTCTACGAAATTTAGGGCTCGCATCGCGTGTTTTATTTAAGCCAAATATGATTTCGTGCTGCTGCCCGATAAAATGATACGGTCATGACACGCAGGGCAAGCGTGTGCATGTGTCCTCATCATTGCCAGACCAGACGCCTCTCTGTTATGGCCTCAATTGGACAAAAATGGGCTCCAGTTGAGCTCGTTCGTCAAATAAACCATTATTTTTAAATTGCCATAGCTAGATACCAAGTGTACAGATTAATCAATGAGACCAGACGCAAGACCGAATCAAATAGTACCAGTCGTTGCGTACGAATCATCAGTCGTACGCAAATCGCTGATAAAAATATGTGTTTAGAGATAGACGAATGTAAAAAATCTTAAAAACGGTCTACGTAATCAATATTTCTTGTCTTTTAAACAGAGATGTAGATCTAGAAATCATCCCAGGCCCTTAACGTCGGTCTTATTATTTCTCACAAAATAGAACATTCATACTAACATCCCACTTTTATTCACCAACTTTGGGCTGAAGAGCTAGAGCCAGAAATTAGATTATCAGAAATGTTAAAGTTAGCATCATTTTGAACAAACTCTACAGTCCTGCATCCGAGCGACGTCAATTTTGCAGCTATATATCTGAAACACCATCCTACGTTAAAATTTAATATAAGAATCCCTCTGATATGAAACATGCGCGAGACCCAACAATAAGAAGCCATATAAATAAAATATTGGAATACATGTTATAAGAAACTTAATCAATTTTCCCCGGCGACTTAATTGACCGTTCATTTCTCAAAATTAACTCGTTTTTGGAGCTTCTTGTAAATACTTCGCGAGCTTCAACGCAGTACAACTGAGAAGAACAGAGTCACCAAATATCGTTCTTGCTTCTAAGTCTTCTGGACACCTACCATGAAGGCCGTGGTCCATTGTCAGCATAGTATCGATTTTTGGGCTCCCAAAAGTTTGTCGTGCAGAAGCGCTTATTTCCACTTTGGATTCGTGAAGTTCAGCTACAAGCACTGATGGTGCACTCGTTCTGCCGGACTGGAAAAATGAACATGAGATGATAGCTACGAGTACTAATTACCCAAGTCATTCTAGATCCGATACATATTTTTTACAGGCAAACTATGAAAAAAAGTTATTTAACAGTTTAAAGTAAGTGCCTCGTTTCCTGGAAGAAAATACAATACAGGATTTCTTAGATACCAAACCCAATCATCATATTTTTACAATAAAGATTCAACTCAGATTTAGGAGCAGAGAAAAATGCACACGAAGCGCCAAAAATCAAGCATTTCGTCGATGTGACAATTTTATTAACCTCTTTATTGAGAACGGAATCCAGACTACCGTTAACTTGCGCTGGGTCTTCGCAGTTGCCCTTCCAGTTCCTCTTCTTGTCCACGACGCTCAAAGTTCCATAATAAAGCAAATCCAGCTGGCTATAAATTATAAAAACAGGTAAATTCATAGTCAAAAAAATTTAAACTTTAAACTTGTGTATAAAATTCATAAATTGGAATTTTAAAGACACATGATAACAGGAACACGTCATTCCTACCAGAAAATAAACTCACCGTAAGGAGTTGGCCTGCAGAGCAAAATGGACCAGAATTCGGAGAGTCCAAATTACGGCTCGCTTTACACGGTTTGGCTTCCGTGGTTGAGAACCTTTCTCGTGAAAAATTGCATAGCAGCTCCCAGTTTCATTTTTTCTCAAGATCTGTTTTTGATTACAATTAATGAAATTTGTGCCTGAATAGTTTATGTTTGTATTGTCGGACTTCATTTGAGTATTAGGTTTTATTCTTCCTTCCGTAATTTTACTTGGTTTGTTAAGACTAAACTTGGACGACGATTCGGAGAGCTTGGATATTTCAATGTTTCCAACATTCTCTTGCGATGCCTGTAATTCTCTACAAAAACTCTCTTCAATTTCGTAGTATTTACTTCCGTCATTTTCAAAAATTGTTTTTCCATTGTTTTTAGTTTGTAAGTTTAAGTCTCGAGAAGACCGATCCATAAGTTTTTCTAAATGATCTTCAGACAGCATTGGAGACGTTCCGACTTGGTTCGACCGTTGAGAGTCAAACCAGTACCAATAGAGACTGAAGCCGTTCACCGTCACCAACGGAATAACTGAAAAACAATGATTTGATTAACGTGTCCTTCTTATTTTGGAGCCCCGTAAAGCTAGCTAGCTGTTGGACTACTCTATTGATCTAAAAATATCGATCCCATGCTCTGAAAGAAGTCACCGTCTAGTTGACACGTTTTTTTGCCTCACTCGTTCACACTCACACTTTTTGACAGCCTGAGGAAAAACCAAGGCCAGTTTATTTTGTACAGCGGGTCTGACAGCACAGATAGGTCTACTTCTGCCGCCTTTCTCTCTGGTCCTCCGTTGTGTAGCTAATCTAACCTAACTAATATCTATGAGCTGGACTAGGACAGTCACTTTAACTACTGACATACACTGCTGCTTGAAAGTTGAAGGTTCCATTCGGAATTTCATTCGTAATTTGTTTTCATGTATTTAAAAAAAGCCAGAACAGCTACTTCACGTAATATTGTTACACAATTACTGAACAATAAACACACATGTAGTTCGCAATAAATCATTTATACTATCATCCCATGTCAATTAATGAATTGAGATCATACTCACCAATTGACTCAAGGATACGACGTAAGAGAAGGAGAAATTTCTTGACATATAACCAAACATTTTCTCCATTAACGTTGCATGTATTTATCACCGTCAGAAATTGCGAATGAAACTATAAGTAGGCTCCATTTATTTTTAATAAATTTAAAAACTAATAAGAACAGACAAAAAAATGTCGTAAATAACCTGTCATACAGATTGTGGCGATAGCCCATCGCTTGTCCAGGTCGTCTCCGAGGTAAAGTTGTCTGGCGAGCAGAATATCGGACAGCAGATCGCAGTTGAAGGCCAGCACAGTGAGGACTGCAGCC
>VCRD01004376.1:0-20854 GCA_006783055.1 Trinorchestia longiramus
AGTCTACGACACCTATCATCCTAAGCCGCGCGCTGGACACTCTTCCATTCAGTATAAATGTCTGTCGTTAGAAATTTTTTCCAATACTGATGTTTCAAAGAAGGGCAAGCGTTATGAATACAAATAATTTTAATATTTCCGTAGGTCATATGCCTTCGCCTCTCACCACGAGATTATGCCATTACTAAGCATGTTATTAGCCTGAATGTATAACTCTTACTTTTTTATTCTGGTGGTCTCCCATAAGGTTGTATCCATCAAAACGTTAGTTACTATTTAACACGTTAACCGCCACATGTACCACCGGTGGTAGGTACATATGAGGATTTCACTTACCGCCGCATGTACCACCGGTGGTACATTTCCAAATTTTTAATAATTATTTTCAAAAATTAATTTAAAATATTTACGGAAGGTTAAATGATAAAGTCGTAAAATGGTAAAGTCGTGGCGGTAGTGACAAATCTCTGATATCAGGCATGGCGGTTAACGTGTTAATGTTTCTATTAAAAGAAATACGTCTTTTATAATTTGACTTACAGAGTTTATAACTACAATTACTCACGGCTGGTTCAGCTAATGTTAGACTTAATTAGACCTGAATAATGTTCCGCGTTGCTACGTTATGATGAGATGCATGGATGATCCTCAGGCCGGAGATCGGAATCAGCATGCAGCGCAAGACACGCCGTAACTCAATGCTAGGAATGATGCAAAGAGCTGCCTCCGTTAACAACATTTCCCTGAATGCGGGACCCCCGCAGTTGATGCGGGTGCCTTCTAACGGAACCCTCAGACACGGTGCATCCAAGACCAGCCTGGCGCCATCCAACTGTGATTGGAGAAGGGAGGGCAAGTGAGTGATCTTCAATTCAGTGCTTCTCAAAATGTCTTATGTGGCGTACTGGTGCTTTGCATTATGTAGAGATGTACACTAGCCGACAGGAAAAATGTAACTTGTTTTAAGAATTTTTTCCGTGTCCGATATCAACGTGTAAATTATTTTATCCGTTTTATAACTAATAATATAAAGTGATTCGTTCGTAACTTGATACTGAAATGAATTTAGCTCTCATCAGCTCAAGCTCTAGCATCATTTTTTAACTCAAGCATATCTAATTCAGTAATATTTGTTTCGATAGCTCAGGAGGCTGAGGACTGAGACTAATACAAAACCTACTGAATCGGTACAACTTAACAAAAAAATATAATTTCAAGTCTTTTCACTCCTAACAGCGCTTTGAAAGTGTGTTTTATCCCACAGCGACTCGATGATATCTTGCCTGTCTGCCCTGTACGGCAAAATTCTCGTCGTGATGGGGCTTGCTTTCCCTATTGGGGAGTTCATTTCCGGCGAGATGCCCCTCTATATCTTCAAGGTAACCCAATGGGCTTTAATTGAAGATTAGTTGTATCTATTTTCAGCAGGAAATTTTATTCGAGACCTATGCGAGTTTAGTTTTTTAAAAGAAAGAAATTACTTATTTTTATGGTATATTCATTAGCAGCAAGTTCTAATGATGTTAAACCTAATGAGGACTCTAGTAAAATTTATTGGACTGCCTTCAACCTATTGCCCCATATTATATTGTTGATTCCTGATACTCTTGGGTCATGTTATGTGAACTTCATCATAATATTTGCTCTGTACATGTATGCTAACTTCATTATTTTTAAGAGAAATTCTCTTGAAAGGTGGTGTGTGTGATGGTTCTTTATCAACCCTGGCCATTTTACTGCCAAATGAGTCATGCAGACGATACAGACATGCTTACATAACTCGTCATTCAAGTACGAGTATGTAACATGTATGCTCGAGTGGTATTAGATGTTTTACGCTTGTTTTTGAGTCGTCCTACTATTATTCATTCGACAGGGCTTCTACCTGTACCTACACTTGGGCTCAATCATCTTCCTGGTGTACGCGTACATGTTCTTGCTCCATGTTGTCCCTCTACCTAAAGTCGAGATCAAGTCCAGGCTACAGAACCTCAGTGAGTAGTGACCTTTAATGCTGACAGGGATCCCAATTATATTAGGGTTTGTAAACGCTTATCAATAGGAAAAATAGATTATTAACCCGTTTTGTTTTATATGGTTTGTAAGGCAAAGAAGCAGATAAAGTTTTAATGGAAATGACACCGTCATTAATTAAATTTAATATTTCACCCGCTTTCTATACTAAATTTAGGCAGAACTTGTAAATAAAACTTGTTCAATGCTTCTACCATCGATATGTACTATGAAAAGATTTTTCTCGAATTGTAATGACACAAGTTTTTGACAAGATACACCTATGGAAATAAATTAAGGGTGAAAACTAGTTTGGTCTTTTCAGTTATTTCACAGTACTTCTCATTTGAATTTAACTTCTGAAACTATTTTTTCTTTAACTGCGTGTAATGTTTAATTACCATGCGAGTCTGAGTTTTAAAGCATCACCTATGGCATCATTGCATGCTTTGTTTTTCATACATTTTAAAGCACTCGTGCAGTTGTCGCTTTCTTAAGTGTTGCTGCCAACTGTTGCAACCAATGCTTCATGCTTCTGTTAAGATGATATTTTGTATGAGTATGCCTTATTCAAAAATGAGCTTTATTAGTTGATAATTTTTTATTTAGAAATGAATTTGCTTGTCATATGAAGTTAGTAATGTAAATTGCACTGATGGCTTAACAACAAAAGTTTCCCATTTAAAATTTCACTCTCGTATCACTTGACTGGCGAGATTATAGGCTGCAAAGTCATAGCGTTTTGTTCTGCATTGCCGATGGTCAACTGCCGATCAATTTGCTTCGAGTTCATACATCAATGTATTTTAAAGATAAAAAATTCTTCACTTGAGTTCTGGGTGTAGTTCACGTAGATATTTCTGCTAATTTTTTCTTTTCATTCTTGTCACGCTGCTTCGATTTACGCTTGATCTGAGGTAGTATTTGTTCTTAAATAGAACGAATGGAAGTGCAAACATGTGTAATGTTCGTTTTGTCATGTTGCTATTGATGCTTTGCGTTTAGTGGTGCTGCTCCCCTTTGGTCTGAGCTTAATTGTTTAATGGCTGGTTCTGTACGTGAAAAACTACACATTTTCAAATGAAGAAGTTAACCTTATCAGTATTAGCTGTTGCAGATGTGTATAAGCCTAAAATCATGATGCGTGTTATAGTAAAAAATTTGGGGATCCTTATTATTAGCTGTTGTAGATGTCTATAAGCGTGAAATCATGATGCATGTTATTGCGAATTTTAGGTGAAACAAATACTGAAGAAAAACCAACAAAAGACGG
The DNA here is from genome assembly GCA_006783055.1 of Trinorchestia longiramus. NCBI lineage: Eukaryota > Metazoa > Arthropoda > Malacostraca > Amphipoda > Talitridae > Trinorchestia > Trinorchestia longiramus. Next base: position 3,287 of record VCRD01004376.1, read on the forward strand.
CCCTTGTAAGCGCATATCCGACGTCCTGTTCGTAAACCTACGTATATATGAGATCTCAAGCTAAATCCTTCGTCTGAGTAGGCTCTTTATACAGTCATGTTTTTTGTGATCAAACGTGACTGAAGAAGATTATACGGGAAAGTACAAATGAAAGATTGGGACCAGAAATTATAGTATTTAGATATTAGCTTTAAGTAGCGCACCTGATCCTGAGTGAACGTACTCCTACCGCCCTTCATCCTCCGTCTGTCCACAGAGGTCTCTAGCGCAGGGCTCGCTCGCCAGCTCAGCGCCAGCCTCAATTTAATTCCCCAGGAGGAAACAGGTATTAGAGAAATAACAGTATTCCCTCGGGGTGCATCTCGGTATTCTCACTCATACTAATTTTCAGTTTCAATTAAGGACACACTAATAACACTTCTATGCGGGGCATTCAGGTTTTATCACAGAATTTGGCTGTGTGATAACCTTAAAGGAATTTGAATTGTCTGGTGAAAATCACTAAGCTTACGTGGTACTTGAAATTGTATCAATGCAACTTTCAAGTGAATGTAAAATCATAGCCATTCTAGTGCTTTGAAAACACACCTGCGTTCCTTAATGAGACATTTTTTAACGGATCTAAGTGATTCGTCAACCAATCACTTCAGCACAGCTCTAACAAAAAACATCAAATCTTCTAAGGGAATAACAATTCATTATTTCTGTAAAGGTTTCTCATATGATGAAGTAATACCCGCCAGCAATGGGCTCAAAATGTGCCTGACTTTGCATTTACTGTGGTAAGGTGCTGCTGTCTATATGAGCATTGAATTGGGAAAGAAAGGGAAACTACCTTTTTCTGATCTACACGTAAAGTACGAAATTACGGCGTCGTGTGAAATTAAGTCGCTTCGTGCCACAAGGGCGAAGACACCACTAGTTAAAAATTTATTTTCTATGATACCGGAATCTCGAAGCCGAGCTTCATTAACCTACAAAATGAGACAATAAGCCATTGATGTGTGCGAGTACATAATTATTTTATACGAATTTTATTTTCCAGTTTCTATGAAAAAAATTGCGACATTTACAATTTTCATTTTGCAAACATGGCGATTAGTGAAAACTTGTTTTTGGCATCTTCACCCTTGTGGAACCCAACGCCTCAATGGTTTACAAGCGTAAATAGTTTTTGAAAAATTCGTAGCGACATATTCAGGATCAAATATTGAACAAACCATAAACAAACAATCTTTATTTCCAATCAAGTACACAGTACATAGACATTTAGTACATTGGTTTTTAAATTCTTAAGGTTAACATTCTTAGAGTAAGGAAGATGGTGAGCTCCATGCGACGATCCTGGGATGTGTCCATGGGCGAGGAGTTGAGGTCTTACCGATAAGTGCGAGCTCACGGCGTGAAACGAGAAAATAGCTCGTATTCATTGCCGGGTTTCGAACCCGCACGCAGTCTTTCTGCACAAGCAGAGACCCGATACAGAACACGGGCCGCATACCACTCGACTACGGTGGCTGCTCTGTTCCCTTGTTATCAGGTTGCGAACAAAAAGTTCAATACTGTCTGGGACAAGTCAGGTGACAGTGGCCATGTTAAGAGACCTTTCTCCAGTAAATACTTCGTCTCGAACTCTAACGTATCGAAAGAATTGAACTAATATCAATTTGGAGGATAAAATATTAATTTAAAATTCGATACGTGAAATGTGGCAGAGCTTCTTTAAGCGGTTACGGATACTCTTCGTGCGGTTACAGATAATCTTCGTGCAGGTACAGATTCTCTTCGTGCGGTTACAGATACTCTTCGTGAGGTTACAGATACTCTTCGTGCAGTAACAGATACTCTTCGCACGACTGCATGTACTCCTCTTGCAGTTACAGATATTTTTAATGCATGTGCTCATTTTAAGTTCTGGTTTAAGCTAGTGAACTCGAATGAATTTTGTTAATTACATATAATCCTTTAATATATTCAGAGTTGGCTTCTTTTAGCTCACCAACCAAAATTAATGTGGGTGATTATCTTCGGTGGAATGTCAACATGGAATTATTATCTCTACTCAGTAACCAGGTAGCGTCCAAGGACAAGCTCTTGCTAATCAAGAACACATTGTGGTGACACAACTGCTCTGTCCAGTAAAATTATGGTACCCATTATCAAAGCTTAATAACTCGGCCTGACGTCGCTTGATAGTGCACGTATTTTTGTTTAGTTGTTTCATATGAACCACTTGAATTTTCGTACATTCAGTCTAAGAAATCGTATAAACTAATATTATTGCTCACAACTTCTGTCATGTTTACTGCATGTGTCGTCTGATTCGCTTTGCCAATGTCTCCACTCCAAAGCTTCTTTCCCTGCATGTTCATGTGAGTTACAGACGAGTTCAAGCACTCGAGCATCGCGTCTATTTGCTTGCTGTGGATGTACATTCTTTTTAGAAAGTATTGTATTCTATTAGTAGATCTGGTGGATAAGTAATGTTTCTATTGGTAATGATCGGGTACATAAGTAATGTTTCGATTGGTAATGATCTGGTAGATAAGTAATGTTTTTAGTTAATTTATGATATTCATGATTCAAATGAACTCGTACAACTAACCGGCGAAGAATTTATGAATTGTTGATGTTCGGGACGACAACCATTTATTTCGAAATCCCTTAGAAATATTTCTCTGCATCTTCTTTATGTATTTCTTCATTATTGATCTTTTCAGTCTAACACTGTTCCTATTCTTATACTTTATCGGTGAGGCTTGATTATATGATTGAAACTTATTTACTTTATTCATTTTCCTTAATAACTTCCCTTTTTGCAAAGTAAAAATATGTCTATATTTTAATATTAGTTAATTTACTCATTCTCCTCTTATTTTCCAATGAACATTTCGTTACTCATTATTGCTCATAGCTGAAGTTAAAATCTATTCCTTTTCTTATTGCTGCTCTTCATCATTGAAAAAATTTACGATTTTGCGTGTACTCTCAGACCGAACACGTGGGACCGCCAAGAGCGACATAGAGCGCAGCAGCGGCGGCCGGAACGAGGATTCTCGCTCTGTGAACACCATCACCACCTTCCAGAATAACAAGAACTACACCATCACAGAGTCCACGCACGAGTCCATGTACCTCAAGATGGGTGCTATGGGTTAGTAAATTAACTGTCACCAATGAGTCTTTTTTTCTTTTCTTTCACGAGTTCTTCCCTACTTATCTTTGCATGTAGGTTGGGAGTTACAAAAAAATGTATGAATCATTCATTCTCGTTCAATTTCGAGTGAACGAGCATCAATGGATTATGAAGGGGCAAGGAACATTGATCATGTTTTTTATTCTCCCATATAAAAAATTTTTTATTCCTGGGTTTAAAATACACGTGATCTTGAACTATGTACAACGCTACCTTATATGTTTCAGGGTCGATATTGGTTACGAAAAATATGATCTAGAAGGACGCATAAGATTACCGTTTGTTGTTACTTGTTAATACATGACCCTGAAAATAGAATCTAAATCAAATATATTCTAAGACAGCGACCTTCTTTGCTTCCTACTTTTTTGCTTTAAATTTTTGTTGTTAAAAACATAGGTAAGAACAACTTGCAATATTTGTATTGCATTTCTTTATTCCGATGATGATAATGTTTTTCATCCATTATTTCATGTTCTGTAGGTTAGTTCATTGAACAGGGCTTGAGTAAACCAATACTTGCCTACTTATTTTGTATCTAATATATTATATTCGAGTTTTTGATTATCTAGGAAGATAATCTAATTGATTTTCTCGCCACGCTCCCTGGACAGTGTTCGGGATAGGCAGCATGATCTACAGTGGTCTGGAGGTGGGGCAGTATTTCGACTTGAAGGCGACACCTGAATGTGCCGACCTCCTGCTGGTGGTGTCACCAGTGTCTCGTATGCTCTTCACCTTCATCCAGATGTATTTCATTTTCCTCAATTCTAGAGTGAGTTTCCTGAGCAAAATTTGCTCCTAACACAAAATTTTAGCTCATGGTATGACTGATGTAATAGTCTCACCTTTTAATGAATGAAACCCGTGTTACCGCGGTGACTGACCTTACATCAGGAGAAACCGAATAAGGTCAATATCGAAACATAATTTGTAAATTATTAATGATGTTCATTCTCCACTAATATGCCCCACTGAATTAGAAGTGCATATGCATTGCTCTTGATGTACGGGTTGCTTAATTTACCCCAAAATATGCATTTCTTACAGAACTATAAGTTGAAGTAAAGTTAAATATCCCATTAAAATCCATAGATATTTGTTATTTTTTCTGCCTTACGTAGAAAAAAGTATTAGTTTTAAATGTATCAGCCACAAGCTCATATTACACACTTCAAGTACCTTTTACGAATTATAATTGCACGTGAAGAATCGTTGCTTTACGGATTTAGCTGTTTGTAGGCCAACTATTAGGAAAATTAAACCAGACCGCATTGAAATATATTTCTATTTATTAATTTTACTCCACTAAATTCCTTGGATCTTAATTCACTTAATTTTTTTGATTTTAATTGTGTTTATTTGTTTGATTTTCATCATCCGGCGGCTACAGGTTGCGATCAACAAACACAGGACGGTGGCTCGCTTTGGTCTCATGCACATGATCGCCACTAACCTGTGCATCTGGCTGAACGTTCTCGTGGAGGAAACCAAACATGAAATCCATTCCCTCACGCACGGTGAGAAGTCAGGAACTTAGTTCTTTTATTGTAGTTTTGATGTGCGATAGCGTTTTATCTATAATGTGAGAATATTTTTGGATACTGGGTACATAGACATACGAATGTCATAACTTACGAATTATTTACCATACGAATGGTCATTCGGTTTAGATTTCCGCCATGGGAATCTGAACCAAAAAACATTCGTATGCTTGGGCGGAAATTTGAACCAAATGACCATTCGTATGTTAAATAATTCGTAAGTTAGGACATTCGTATGTCGAAGTACCAGTGTACTCTATAAGGAAGATTAAAACACAAATGAAGTATTGATGAATGAAAGAAGTGAGTAGGCTCCTGCTCAGTAAAGCGTGACCTGATCTTACTAGCTGGCATTATCAGAGGGACTCTGAAATCCATTGCATCTTATCATATGTTCATTAAAGTCTTGTGGAGTATCGTTCATAAGAGAAGTAAGAATATACGCCACGCCCCAGACCGACATGAATGGAGACTATAAGGGTAAGTATTAAGCGTAATTTTTTGGGGAAAGAACATCAGGCAGAGGGAAAAATGTCTTTCTTAGTATAGTAGAGGTAAACATTCCTGCGTATGAAGCGGCTCAAGTAAATAAACAAGAGAACTGTCAAGATCTACTGTAATTTCACATAGTAAGTCTTGGAACCTAAAAGCCCAAAATGAATGCGAGTCCGTATTGAAGCTGCTTTGTGGTGAATACTATTTATTTATGGCTGCTTATTTTTCCCTGGTTCAAGTCTCGAAAAAGTTATTTATTCCCTATTCGAAAGTTGTTTCTACGTTGCTATTCTGCTGAAGAATATTTTGTTTTTTACTCTTTAGATCACCGTATGTCCATATGTATACACATGTATGTATTATTTAATCATACGTAGATTTTGAATGCATGTGTATATACATATATTCAAATATATTCTTATCAATGATAGTACAATTCCTTTGTATTTAATGCGCGTGCAGGGGGTAACGGAGGCAGCACCCACCGCGTCATGAAGGATGATGAGCTATACGGGCACGGTTTGGCCACGGTGATGACACATATAGCAGATGCAGCAAAGAACCTCAGCGTTGGCGTCGTAACCACGCTGGCACCCATGCATGATGCCAGTTCCGTCCTCCAGAGGCATGACGACGACGACTTATTCGATGACGATGGTCACCACTCCTCTGAGATGGTGAGGGATGTGTTCATGGGTGCAGAGTGGAACAATTACTATGCTAATGACCAACGCTGTAGTACTTCTGTGACTATCAAATACTTCTGCACAATGCAGTACACATGCAACACTTTAGTACTTCTACGACACTGCAGTGCTTATTTTACATATCCCGTTTTACATATCCCGTTTTACATGTCAAAGACCATGTGTGTGTCAATGTATATCCCGTTTCACACGTAAAAGACCATGTTTATCCCTTTCACAAGTGAAAGACCTTGCATATCCCATACCACATGTGATGGGTCATGTATATCCCATTTCACATGTGAAAGGTCATGTATAACCATTTCACATGTGAAAGGTCATGTATAACCATTTCACATGTGAAAGGTCATGTATAACCATTTCACATGTGAAAGGTCATGTATAACCATTTCACATGTGAAAAGCCATGTATAACCATTTCACATGTGAAAGGCCATGCATATCTAATTTCATATGTGAAAAAAACATGTATATCTCATTTCACACGAGAAAAGCGATATATATCTCATTTCGCATTTGAAAAGCCATGTATAACCATTTTACAGGACTCTGCTGAGCATCACGTAATGCGTCGGTCTTCAGATACCTACCACGCTACCAGCATCTATGATTGTAGGAGGTCAGACATGATGAGCAGACTGGTCGACAATGCGTCACCATTCCTCTTCCCCTGCACCATCGAGTACTCCCTCTTGTGCTCAGGTCAGCCCCTGAGTAGTATTTTACCTTCCATTAATCCACTAGGACATAGTGTTGCATAAGTGCAATGCAATTTTCATTTCTAATCAAAACTGAATATTTTACTAACTGTGAATCATCTTGTTTTTTTCTCGCAGAGCTTAGTAAATAAATACCAGTTAAACATATTTTGATACGTTGTTATGATAATCATCGCATTAGGGAACCTCACTGGACGACAAACAGAAAGAGTAGCCGCATGCGTAAAAAATTAATTCCAGCACTAATAGGTTAACTCCAACGGTATTGTTTTATTGGTAGATCATTATTCCAGCAGCTTGGAGGACTTCACGGTGTAGTTCTGATATTATTGTACATAGGTCATCATAAGAAGCGGATGTTGGCCGACTTTTTGTTATTTTTAGTCGTATATAAAGTTTTTTACATGCATCGTTTTCATACGAATTGTATTAATTTGTCTAAGCTCCATTCTGTTCATTTTAGCCTATAAATCAATTGGCAATAGCTAACGGAAATATATTATTATCGTAAAATTAAATTTAAATATTTTAAAATATAAAAATATTCCCTAAAATCAAAATTAAAACATCGAGCTATTAAAATTAAATGAAATATTTAAAATATGCAAAATATTCCTCCCCCCCAAAAAAACACCTATTATTTGGCTAATACACGCTCCGATTTAATTTCGAAACTAGGAAGAATATAGGCAGAAGTAATTTGGATCGTGAATTATATGGTCTTTCTAACCATTGTCAGCATAAATGAATCTAGTTACTTGGATAATTCAGTTAGGAAAGCCATACGATTTTTCCCTTCAAAAGTTTTGTACCCATCAACTACTTTTGTGTCATGCACGTATTCATAAGATTCAGCGAAGGACAGCGAGACCCTTTTTTAATGGTAAAGAAAACAATTATCTCATTTACAAAAGTTAATGTAGTTATTCTTATCATAATCAATGTACTCATTCTAACGAAATTTGTGAGACTAATTTACTCATCCTGAATTACAGGTGTCCTGTACGTGATCTGGAAAAACATCAACAAATCCCAGAGCGGCCAGACTGGCAACTGCGGCGACTCCGATATTTCAACCTTCGTCGCTCGCAAAGCTCGTCATCACTACTCGGTAGACTGCGCCCACGCTACCAGAGGGCTCTTTATGGGCATCCTGGTGCTGGTACTCACCATCATCTCGCTCATCCTGTTCTTTGTGCTTATCAGTAATGAGAACACTAAATCAGTCGCTATTCTGGAGGCCAACATCATCGAACTTAGCGTCTACAGGTAAATGACCTTCATCTCTATATATTTTGTTGTAAACACATATTTGCTAACTAAAATTGAGATATTTTCGTCTTTGGAAATTTAGAGCGTGTTGCTAATCAACTTGGATTATGAAAGGAATGTGCTTAACGTTGATTGTTCCATTTGCGGCATAAAAGGAGTGAAAATAGAATGTTAATCAGATCTGCAGTAAATGCTGTTTCTCATTTCTCTTCTTAAAAATGAAGCAAAATCAAAATTCATTCACTGTACATGCAGTTACGTGTCTTACCCTCAGTGAAAGATGAAGAAATGTATCGTACGAAATTATCTATGCTATTAGAGTTCCAAAAATTTTAGTTTTTAAACATTTGTGGGGCTATATTTGTACTTTCAGATCGAACTTAGTTATTGCCCTCATACATATGAGAGTCCATGATTTGGTTCCATTAGCCTTCATTTTTTTCATGTGCTGCTATGCATGAAAATTTTTACTCATTAAATGTTAGTGAACTTGTGGTATAGTGACATAACTTTTCCTTATAAAAACGGCAGTTATAAAGAATTGTCTCGGTTCAATAACGTGACGAGTATCAACTGACCTAGCACTCGCAATTGGACGAGATTTCTTTTTTTAGATAAATGATTGCAACGGCAGAGGTATTTAAAGTATTGTAATTTTATTGTTTTCAGCGTTGCTATCATTACGGTGGTGATAGGCATGGTACAAATGAGGGAACTGGAGTTCGTCGAACACGGCGACATTGAACTGGACAACATCCTCTTACTCATCGCCCAAACCGGCACCTATATTTACACATCCTTCACCATCATCGGCGGTAACTTCAGTCTGGACGTGAGTGTACACATCTATCCCCATACAACTCGATGGACTAAGGTCTTCGATACAGTGTGTGTTGCTAGAATTTTACTAGCTCAAAGTTATTTTGTTTTTCGTCGCGGAAAATTATTTTTTGTTCTGTATTATACTTTTTATCTTAGATTCTAAAAGTGGACCATTTTTCTTCATATTATTCAAAGAAACAAGTCACAGAATTGTAAAATCCTTGCACAATTTGTATCTGTTTGAATTATTATCATAGCATCACAGCATACAAAAACCCGTGTTACAATAGAACTCACACTAAAAAAGAGCATTTTGCAACGAGTTTTTATGTAGAAAGTAACACAACGTAATTCTTTCTCAGTATATTCTACTTACAATAGCACAGCTACGCAATGAAGTATTGAGAGCACTGACCCAACGGCAGAAAATGAAAAAGACACCTGAAATTGTATGCAATGCAATGATGATCGCAATCCAGTCATTTAAAAATTGTTACAATATTGTTCAAGACTAATGAATGTTTCTCCGGTTCATCAGTCGCACAGTATCTTGCCGTTCTTCACGGCGGTTATCACCCTCATCCAGACGACCCTTCAAACTTTGTTTATCCTCAACGCCTCCCGCCGCTGCTGCTACACCTACGACCAGTTGAACAGGAAGCCTGGCAGGGAAATGGTGAGTTGGCAATCATACGTATGAAAGTACTTGTACTCTGTATCTTCAGACTTCTTTATATATTCAGCCTTACATCTTCTTTTTTATATACAGGGTGTCTCAAAAAAATGTACTCACCCTTTAACCGTTGCTAACATGCTGTCTTCTTTGTGTTGCAGGTGTGAGGTTCGAACCTTTGCGAACATGATTCTTTAATCATGTTCGCAAAGGTTCGAACCTCACACCTGCAACACAAAGAAGACAGCATGTTAGCAACGGTTAAAGGGTGAGTACATTTTTTTGAGACACCCTGTATTGTCTTCATTCAAATGATACTGTCGTTTAGGTAACGACAGTACAGATGCTGCCTTTATATGGTTCGTCTTTCAGCTATAAGTTTCTATACTGCTTTTAACTTTGAGCTGGATGCTAAAGAATTCGTAACTCTTTCAACGAACGAATCATGCTTCGTATTTTTATCTCAGAGGTCCATCTTCAACATTTTCGAGTTTTGCTGTGCGATGGTATACTCCAATATTACCGCGACAATCGGATATTCATCCAGAAAAACTGATTTTCACAATATTAAACTCCATAATAATTGGTCGTTTTTCTTTCAGGTCACATTCTTGTTGATCTGCAACCTGGCCATGTGGGCGATCAGCACCTTTGAAACGAGTAGGGCGGACGCTCACCCCACGTTGCTCAACTATTATGGGGTGTGGGCCTGGACTATCATATCTCATGTGTCCATGCCTCTGGCTATCTTCTATAGGTTCCACGTGACTGTGTGTCTTTGTGAAATATGGAAGCGCTCGTACAAACTCAAACATGATTTCCTTTAACTGTTCACCGGTATATTACTTCCTGAGTTAGCTAGAATTTTGAACTCTTGTTCCTAAAAGGATTCACCTTCGTTCCGTTTTTTTCTTAATTAGCGACCCAAATATCATCTTCGAGTTCCTCACGTCCACCATTTTGTTATAACTCCACTTTTCTACTCAGAATTTAGCGAATGGCGTACAACTTTACAGAAATTGTGAGTAAAAATATTATCGATAATGATTAGCCACCAGTAATGATTACAGTACAGCAATTTCTCAATACTTCGAGCAAGATAACATGAAAAATTGTCATCTCATTCGGTGTCTTCGACATATTGCAATTCAGTGTTATGAAACGAGCAACTGCTCTAGCACAAAGACGAACACAGCTGCCACAAAGTTTCACGGTACACTCATTCACAGCTGTGCCCGTATTTTGTTATTATTTATGTATTTATCATGCCTTCGTTGTCCTCCCTTGTTGACCTTATCTAGTTTTCAAGTTCATTTACGTTTCCCCTGCAGCATTAAGAAAGCGTTGCCTAAAATGTCCATCAGTTTGCTCACTGTCCAATCGTATGTCAGCATAAGTCTTGGATACTGACATAACATGGCGTTTAGGAGTTGTATGTTAACGTGTGTTAAATTTATTTGTTCGTACATGTTATAAGTCCTTTAGAAATAACTGATTTGTGTCGCTCACATTTTATTTGTTTATGTAACTGTTGTAAATTTTTCAACACTTGATAAAAAAACCGTACAACAACAAACTTGGAACAGATTTTCAGCAAAGGAGCTCTCAATCGAAGTAAAATAAAAGGTTTGTACTCATGTGTAAGTTTCAAAACCTGTACCTACTCTGAATGCTTTTGATTTCGTAGTTTCACTTTGTCCATTACGTTTTTGAGTAACCATATGAAATGGTTGTTGATGCGTTTAGCTTCTAGGAAGCTTGGTCTTGCGATGCATCAATGTTGAATGTTGAGGAAAATTGAATGTGTCAAATGAGCTTTTCTGTAAATTCGTCCTCTTACAGAGTGAAAAGAAGTTAGGTTATTGGATATCAAAACCATCATATCGTCAATTGTTTCGGGCAGCTTTGTGGTGATGCTTTAGTAACGCAAGTCCTCTAGTGCGTCTTATTCCTCAACTGTGTGGGTAACCAGAGCTCTTTCCCACCCAGTTTTACGGATCTTGCCATTGAATGAAGTCAGAGTGTAATGTGTGTATTTAAAACCGTATGCAGTTCATCTTCATGAAAAACTATTTATTAGTAATATGAAAGTGTCCTATTTTTAACGAAAATTATGGCGATATTGAATTTATTACACGAGCAAAAACATCCAGCACGTGATTCTGTTGCGGTAATTTAATACAATGCTGGTACACTTGAACCGACTTGGGCGCAACCTTGCATAGTTACATACATGGGAATATAATACTATGTATTATTTTACATATACTACAGGCGTCCAGATTTTCGAGAAAAAGAGCCCAGTCGTCTACAAGATGTTTTCCTGTAAGATGGAATGTCTAGTGGTACTGCGAAAGTCCATTCTATGTAATCGTCTTCACACTTTGTTTGCACACAATTAATGCGATTTTACTCTCATTACTGACACTCAAATGTACGCGTACGATACTTTATACCGTAAGTATATATTCTATATCATTAATGGAGATCAATGTGGGTATACGGGAAGGTTATATCGGCTCGTATTCTTTAGCAATGTTCATTGTTTTGCATGTCCTAAACCTGAGCTGACTGTGTCATCTACATTTAAAGTTACTGTACATAAATACAAGTGTTAAGCTAAACTCTATCGTATTGTTTACCCGATTGTATCGAGATAAATTCGATCAATATAGCTCAGCATACGTTTTACCACCTTCATGAACCATGAAATACCTTGCATAACTTCTTAATTTGATTAAAATTATTATAAAGGCGGGAATTCACCCCAAATTACTGTATTGCCCATGAACACGGAGATGACTTACCAGTGAAAGTGCAAGACAAAAACGTACGAGAAGTCGACAAATGAAGACGGCAACCCCTGAGTGATAATGAAGGAAGATGAAAAATATATCATTGACAAACGACCAAATTTACCCCTCCCTTCTCTCTCTTCCCTTCATCATTTTAAAGTCAAAATTCAGAAAAAAAACTAAAGCCCTCAAATTTGACATCACTACAAAGCACCTAATACTCAGTTCCTAAGGCCTCGATAATTGTGGTAATTTTATCGCATTTTTAGTCGGTCTTTCACTGATTTAAGACATTGTCAACATTGTAACTCTCAAATGTCACTACCGAGTGTTTAGTGCCAAAGTTAGCACAACCCGCTACAGCCGGAAGATGAAGTACTGGAAGCTTGTTAACGAGGCGAAACAATAAAATAAGAAAAAGGGTGTTGAAAGAATATGTTGAACACCATACCTAATTTACCAAACTAGAGAGAAATAAGAAGGGAAACACAAAAATTCATAACTGAAGAAACTCAGAACACAAAATCACCGTCAGACTCTGGCAACTAGAGCTGCTGACTTTGTGGTGGATAGCTAGTAGCTGTGTCCTATGTCCATGCAAAAAGGGAGTTAATTTTAACCTGGTTAGAAGTACAAGAATCACATCCATCCCTCAAAAAGTTCGTACACTACAAAAAATACACTAGAAGATAATTCTTCATGAGATAAAAAATGTGCCACACACTCATCAATCCTTTAGAAAAATTCCTCCGCAGCAGATATTTGAAAATAAATCGTTTTTATACTCACTCGAACAGAAAACTTCACTTCAGCGTTGCATCACTGTTAAACTGAAGAACGGAGATGTGCACAGTCAGCAAGCAGCACTTTCATCTGCAAATACTCTTCGCACAGAAACAAATTAGGAGGAAAATACAGAGAAACTATTGCTTGGTAAGTTCGATGAAAAAACACTTAAGCTATCATCATGAAAAGAAAGAGATGAGAAATAAGGCTTACTCAATTTCAAAGGTGAAACCTATAACAGATTGTGCGAGCAAGTGACCCTGAAGTTGTTGCTGGTAGCTCAAACTATCGATGTGGAAGTTTATCCAGGGATACTAAATAGGGCACACCCAGTCAGTATAGCATCCTTCACCTGCGCAACTAACATACGTACCTTCAACTTGAGATGCGCACATGGATAATACCCCGTCCACCTGTAGAGGCAGTATTAGTTACTCCAAAAAAAGACAAATTTACTGAATTAAGTCACAGAAATACGAAATTAAATCTGAGCCAGTGAGCCTTACCGTGTATTGAAGACTAAACCTTACACAAATCAGGAAAAATAAATACACAATTGGGCGAGTATAGTTGTACATAGCTAGTTTGAGTAGTAGAGGCAAACAAAGTATTATTAATTCCGTCTACGAACGAAGAAGCATGATTTGCAGCAAGGACATCAATATGCACACATCATACAACCAACACACTCAATACTTTGAAATGAATGTTCAACATGTGACTTAGAACAAAAGTTTGTAATTATTGAAGTTCCCTTGATGAGCCACCCTTCATATTGAGTAAAGTTAGCTTTCTTCATCATATTAGAAAATATTATGATCAGTAGGAGAGGAGATGAACCTGAATCACCGCCTCTGAGATCTTGCTAAATGCTGCTCGAAATGCTAAGTAATTTTGTTCGGTGATTATCAAGGAAAATATTGCGGAAGTTTTTTTTTTAGTTTCATGAAATACATTCTACTTAAGTGTTCTCGTATGAATCATTAAATTCTGATTACGCTGATACCAACACAATATTGAAAAACACAGCTTCATCTAAGTGCCATTTAGTATTCTTAACTATCCACCACATTCAGGTGTTTTCCTCCAACACTTATTCGGATCGGAACTTAAGTTTGGAGAGCGCTATATCGCAACAAACACCTGGCTAACACTGCTATATTTATACAAAGAAGCAGCTTCTTACCATCACATTAAAAGGTAACTCACCGATCCACGGACGCAACACCTCTTTCAACCAGCATACAAAAAGCGAAAAAACTCCAGTAACGTCTTAACTAGTTAGTAGTACTGAGCTAAAATCTACGTTGACACGTACAAACCAAAACGTGCTTCATCCTAAGTGAAAGTAATACATTAATCTAAACCAGATATTTATTCCGACACTTATGCGCTACGATGTGGTATAATCGTAGTAAGAAATTGTAAACAATCATTACTTCAAATCCACGGAGCTACGAAGCTTTTGTTTGATGATCTCAGGTATCCCACAAGACAGATGACCAACCAATGAATTGCTGGGTACTAAAAAACTTTACATCCTTCCATTAACATCGACAGAGGAAATAGAGGTAACCAAATTATTCTTTCTAAATATTCTGTTGAAAACCGTCCATTTGTTTTTTAAATCTTTCAAATGATACGCATGGGGTTCGTATGAAGTAATCACTACGATTTTTCAGCAGTTCTGTTGAGAAAGAGTAGTAGCTTGACGCGTTCTCTGTATAATAGTTGTAATAAAGTTTGCTAGCGCTTCAGTGGCTAAGACTATATCGCGTCAAAGGTCTCGCAATTCAGAGAACAGTTCACCTGTTACGTCATCATAACAATAATGTGATATCACTATTAACATTATTATAAGATTCCTAGTTTATAAATAGTAGCCACAAATAGAAATGATCTCAATGGTAATGCAGCGGTCTCAACAATGTTAAAAGGTATTCCTGGTTAAATTTGAGCCTCTCATCATTTAGGAAAGAGTAGGTAGGAGAACACAATCCATCGCTCTCACAAAAGATCGTCAAATGTCACGTCTCGTTCATAAGCGGAAAGCAGTTAAACCCCTGGGGTTTCAGCTGCCCACCCATTTATAGCCAAGCGTTTCACACGCTGAAACCCCACCAGGCGTCAACGCTGCGCACTCGGCCGTTTTGCGGTTGCATCTTTCACACAGCTATGCATCGTTAAATAATACAAGCTATACATAATTCCCGAACATAAATGTACAAAATTGCAGTCTGCGAGAGTCCAGTTCTAGTTTAGAGTTTTGAGAGCAGTTAGCATTTTCCAAAGAACAACTTCAGAGCATTAAAATTGAAAACAGAAGGTTTGGTTTTCACGAGCATCTTGATCAACACCTCGTCTTCGTGACGGCCACGAACGTTTGGAAAACACACACTTCGGGCAATAACGCATCTGGGACACTAGGCTACGATATGTCAGACAGTCAGAGGGACATGACATCACTCATATCGCGGCTGAGGTTGTCGTTTCACTAGGTGGTCGTGTGTCAGCCAAGTAAGACCAATGCGAAGGCGGCAGACCAATACTTCCATCCGACGGTCACGACACCTTGAAGTTAACTCAGGTACTGTAAGTTTAATAGTTCTCAAGTTTTTGTTAATTGTGATGTTCCACTTCTGCTGCTTTAGATGTCTTGATCAACGTCTAGTAGTTCCAAAAGGGTACCAAAAGATTCAATATTTCTTCATTGATCTCCGCGACTTGCTTCGCCTCCAGATCAGCTCTTTCATTGTCTGATATCCCCACATGGCCGGGCACTCAGCATAGCTTAATGCACTTGTGCTCACTCGTAAGATGCATCAGCATCGTGGCGATTTCACGATGGATGGATACTATCATAGACCTGAGTGGCATCTAAAACGCTCTTCGAGTCTATACAGATGGTGAAGTTATGATACATGTACTTTTCAAATTGATGGAGTATCTCCATCATCCCTTACAGCTAAGCGGTAAAAAATCGAGATCTCGGTATCAATTGATATGATCTAGCTCTTACCAATTCCCGGACACAGCAACACAACCCACTAAATCTACCGTTTTGGAACCATCCGTATAGATCATCACTGAGTTGACGTGCTTTTCTAGCATATGCTCCGTAAATATCCCTTTCAATATGGTGGCCATCATTGACTTCTTTGTAAGCATTTGACAACCCGGGCAAAAACTATTTATGGGTATACGCCAAGTTGGGGAGTTGTCAAAGTATTGGGAGTTCTTTCATGGATCTCAGTCGCATTTCAGTTGTTAGTGCTGGATAATCTCTTGATGGAGACAGGCAGTTCTGAGCAATTAAATATTTGATTACCAGTCAACTGGATTCAAGCTATTACACAGGATGTCCTCCAAAAAGTGTATTCATTCTATGAATCCCACACATACTTATTCTTCTTGTATCAGATGCAATAACCCTAATGATAAACATACTTCTTTTAATTAGGCCCTCTAAATTTGCATCTCGTACATAAAACACTCGAGCAAAAAATGTAGATTAACAACGGTCACAAATCTGTCAGTGTATTTTTTACGAAACCCTGTCAATTAGAATAGAGTATTAAATCAGTTAAATTTTTAACCAAGCGTAAGTTGCAGTTTATTGCCGTATTTCAGAACACCAAGGTATATATAGATTCTAAGCCCAAAAACACCAATACAATCATTACAGCATGACCATTAAACACATCAGTTAATGAATATTTTCAGCCTATCATAAGAAATATTTCCACAGCATGTATGACACATCATAACTTTAATACAGAGAATACATATGTAACGAAGAAAACTTTTTTTAACATTTTATCCTACCGCATCTCCAACATCATCCAAGTGCTGAAAAATATAATGATAACGTATGCCATGCAGCTCCATAAACCTCCGGGTATACAAGATACTAAACTAACTTTCCGTAAAGAGGACGCAAACAATAGTAAGGAAATAAAACTAGCGCTATAAGTTGGCCATCCTGATGCCAACTTTCGGTGTAGTTTTGTCGGACGTTCATCGCTCTGCCTCACCGGTCTCCATGCTTCTCCCATGAAGGTTATGAATTTTTGCAAAACAGTGATGTTGCAGAGAACTACAAGCCCTTCAAATTTTAACTGTATCAAACTACAGACCGTGTTTGGTAAGCATTGAACAGGCAGCAAAACAATTACTCTCACCACATAGCCTTGTCCCGATACAAAAGCATTCTCCGTTTGAGATATCACCTCGTAAAATTTCTGCTAATAAAACCAACGACCTGTCAAAGTTATATTAAAACTAAAGATAAATCGCCTGAAATTACTGTCGAAGTGATCCCTGCACAGTCAGTTACTGCGACTGGCTGCTCATTTTGCAGAGGTAGCGCAGTTGCAGCATCTTCAACTCCGAGTGATCCATCTTCACGACGCCCTCACTATTGTCAATGGAGAGCAAAGACCCCATCTGCTCACGATCCTCACCGAAGATCACCTGTCACATGACGAGACGTTGCTAACTAAAAGCAGCAGTCGCTTGACATGAGAACTTGTGGTCAGCAAAACCTTTGAACTATAACT
>VCRD01004376.1:29638-46426 GCA_006783055.1 Trinorchestia longiramus
ATTTTTTTGAGACACCCTGTAGATGAACAGTTCAGTTCTTAGTCAATATACTGGTGGACTCCACACTTACGAATACGTGAACTCTAGCATCAGAATTGTGTGTCTGCACAACTGAACATGCTACCTACGACCTTCTCACAACTTTCGGACAATCCAGAATCTACACAGTGGTCACTTTCCAGTTGATCTGGATGATCTCGGAGTGTTATTTCAATATTCTAGCATTTAAAATCTCAACATTTGAAAAGATCCATCCACTTTAAAACTGATATTGTCTTTAAGTGACTTACAATCTCTTAATCCTAATAAATACTTTATGCTGTCTTTAAGTGACATACAATCTCTTAATCTAATAAATAATTTAGACTCCTTTCTTGTTTGTCTTTAATATTAGTTTATTAGTTGTTGTTCTTGCTTTTTGTTGTCTTGTTGTTGTTTTTTAGACTTAATTTACTTAGTAAACTATAAAGTACATCGTCAAGCTACTAACTTATCAGCTTGAAGACTTTTGATTCACTTTTCCTGACCCAAAAGTGGCGCTGGCTAGAGGGCATTGAGCTCACCTGAGGGCACTGAGTTCACCTGAGGGCACTGAACTCACCTGAGGGTACTGAGTTCACTTGAGGGCACTGAGCTCACCTGAGGGCACTGAGTTCACTTGAGGGCACTGAGCTCACCTGAGAGCACTGAGCTCACCTGAGGGCGAAGAGTGACCTGGTGAGGAGGTTGGTGATCTGCAGTGCTAGGGCAGCTCTGTAGCGGTCCTCACTAGCCACCAGGTACCGTACCTATAGGGCGTCACATGCACTTCTTTAGTCATGATGTATTAGGTAGGATGGTAACAAGAGCTAGTTTACTCATGATGGTTTACATAAGCTGGTACCAATTAACTTGCTTACTCATGATGGTACTAAAAACAAACTGGAAAAAGAGGTGATATTATTACGATCATCCATGGAAATTCGAAAATATACGTGCTCCCAAAACGATGCTCCATAAATAAGGAAGACAATTTTAAAAACAATACATATAAAAAGGCTTCCTTTGTTTCTTCGAGGTTGAAGCAATTCAACTCCTAATTTGCATATTAAGGGCTTTTATCTTCCTTCTATACATATGTCAACGTAAAAGCTGCACCAACCTACTATTAAATAAACCAATACAAGCTAACTACATAAAACGGTTGATATTATTAATCATTTGCCTGAATTGCCAAATCCTGAGGACTAGCGTGTCTCTGTAATTTTTGTTCATAAAAGTAACTGCTAATTCCAGTGATGAAGCAATTAAGGAAAATTCAGCGTACCTCATCGTGAATGCTGATGCTGAAACGCATGTTGATATCATATCGCTCAGCCAGCCACCGCATACACACGGTCATCAGGTGTAGGTAGTCTACAGCTGCACATGTACACAAATGTTAGCACACCAGGTGCACAAAGTCTACAGCTGCATAGGATGACAAATGAATTGTGAGTATAATTAGTACACAGCTGCAAACGAACATGTATACGTACAAATACATCGGGTGCTGCAGCCAGCGTGCACCAGGACTTAGATGCACAGAACAAGCAAGAAGATGGACACTAAAAGATAGAAGCATGTATATATAATGAAATGAAAGAGCAAATGAATTTTAGCCTCAAAAGCATGAATTAGAATAAGTGTAGGACAATATATTTTGGGCACAGAGCTGCGTGTCACGGTCATGCACCAAGGCTTCTCGCTTCAAGTTCAAATACGGAAGGAAAAGATGGTAGGAGCAAAAATTACGAGTGACGAGACTACCACTGACATTCAACATAATTTGCTTCGAACAACTGGAGTGTGGAAGACGTTGAGAAAATTAGGAGTTTTTAGAACAGAAACATACGATATAATGATCACAACTGAATGAATAGTTCGTTGACACCTTTTAATTAGCCGTTTATTTTATCACTTCCCCACATACGTAAAACAATAAATAATATAAATAACGAATTAATGATTTATAGAGATCAAAAACTGACTTTAACTCAGGTTAACCAACTATAGTGTCTGCAAGAAAGGATAACTTTTTGAAATGTGAACTGAAAATACGTACAATAATCACAAAATAAATTAGGATCAAACCATCTAAGTAAAAAAGTGTTCACGGAGAATAGGAGCAACACATGATTAAGAAATGCAACACACCTGAGCTCTGAACGACCCAGTTCATCCTGCTGGTCATGTGCTGGATACCAGCATACTCAGGCTCCAGGGGCTTAGGTATGGCAGCTCCAAGTACAGGAGATTCAGGTCTCTTTTGCCGCACGATGCTCTCGAGACAATTGAACGTGAAGGACTCTGAACCGTTGACCCACACTGCAGGACTCTGGGTGATGTTAGCAAAGCTTGTGTACAGCTGACGTTCTCTGTTCAGACGACGTAGGAATCCGTTGATCTGAACAAGATCAAACCACGACACAAGATGTGATCAGTAACTGCCTTGCGAGCTAAGGTATATCTTCAAAAATAAATCTATTGAGTCATTTTCTTCAGGAGTAAATTCCGGTGGCTACGAGCATGAATTAAAATGAAGGAGTACTAATTCATGACAATCAAAGCATCATTCTGTACGTAAAAAACCTAAAGTGATTCATCTAACTGTAAATGAACAAAAGAAAAATACAACATTATTGGAATCTATGAAAATAGAACAGTAAAACATGACAAATAATATGACATCCTGCCATAGATTTTTCAACATCACAATGAAAATAGTATCTTATATTTTATTAAGAATGGTAGACAAAATGCATTAATATAGAGTTACTTTCATGTCATGAAATATCATACGAGTTTTTTCTAGCAGAGCGAACAATTTTGAGGTGCTAGTTAACACAAAAGTTTTGACTAGAGTATGGTAAAATACTCTGGTTTTAAGGTATCAGCATTGCAGAGCATGAACAGATGAAACAAGACTGAGTAGAATACAGTACCAGACCTAAATATGATTACAATTATTTTTGAAACAGATTACACAAAAATAGTTGAAATGCCTATGCATATTACAAATGAGTTATACAGCAGAAAACACACCTAATTTTCTGCGGTCAATCCGTGTAAAACATTTTTCTATGACGTGTATAGCCAGTCCATATTACTGTGCAGAATAAGTAAAGCCTGAATAGCAGCCAGAGGAATAGAATAGAATGAGGCTATAGGAACGAGCCTCCGGGCCCATTCTTGGGTCGGATAATTACTTCGATATTCGGTTGTTTACCCAAGTCCCATGCCGTATTTCTAGCTGCATCAACCATATCGGCTTGCTGGTACGTATAGAATACTTGCTGGTACGTATAGAATACTTGCTGGTACGTATAGAATAGAGGAGATCATATTGTGAGGACAAAAGTGAAAACTGGAAGCACCGGAGTAAGCAAACGTGACAATTTTATAATTTGCATAGCACCTACAAAACAAGACAATAGAAGCATAAGAATTGTCAAGTCCCTTTTATGCCCACTTTCTTCAAGCTATGATAGACAGCCTCCTTCATCTGAAAAAAAAATACCAGCTTTGTCTCCAGTGCATCAATGATTTGCACATACAATATTATAACGTTACAACTGAGAAACCGAGCACTGAAAAGATACTCACTTCATGTATCACAACACACGCAAGTACAGCCAGCTCACCTGCTTCCTAGTGAAGGCTTTGTCTTCTACATCCTCTCCCAGATACTCTAGCACGGCCTGCCTACCCTCCTCACTGAGGCGCCATCCCTTCTCGCCCTTTGTGGTGGTCATGATGGCCTCAGCACGCTGGCGGGCAACGGCAGGGCCCAGCGATGAGTTGAACTGCAGCAGGAGTGTCTGGAGGAACCGCAGTCCTGCTCCATAGATGCGACTGTAGTTGATCACCTGCCACCAAAATACCACTTTGAAATTTACTACACGTGTACAGTAACCCATGACCATCTTAACCTAATTGTGTGCAAAAATACCTGGCAATTACGTACGCCCCCCTCTAGTAGACCTCAAAAGAACACAGACTAAAAACTGAAAGATTAAAAAAATTTTGCATTCTGCACAGCTGTAAGTGTGTACTAAATAGTAAAAATAATAGTCCATAGCTCTCCATCTGATAAATACCAAAAGGTATATTGTAAAACCAGACAACGTGGAGATGGAACATTCATAAGGCAAGGCCAGGGCCTTGTGAATGCTGAATACAACTACTTGAAGCACGCGAACACAAAATCATTCTTTTCATCCATGCAGTGGCACCATCTATGAGTAGAACAGACCCTGCATACCACCAGTCACCTTAGCCTGGTCCCTGGTGATGTGGGCAGTGGCAGCAGTTCTGCTGTGTAGGTCAGTGCCCTCAGCCTTGCTTCCTTGCAGCGTCATCCATGCCATCGCCGTGCCACCATGCATTTCTATGCACAATAGAAAACATCAAAATCCTAACTCACTATATATACATTTTTTCTAACTTCATTAAAGACACCTATACAAGTTGTTCACAAACATAATAAGAATGATCGACATAATACTGATAGAGTGACTTTGATCACAACGATAAAGAAGAATTAATGGTAAATGCTTCTCTATATCAAACAATTTTGTAAAAATCCAATGCCTAATCTTCCCTTAAAATCCCTCACTATCAACAGAAAATATGAATTTGATCCTACAAAAAAATAATTATCTTGATAATAGGCAGTTTCTTCTTAGCTCTCCATCTGATAAATACCAAAAGGTATATTGTAAAACCAGACAACCAGAATTATCTTGATAATAGGCAGTTTATTGTTTCCTAATACAAACAAGCCTCTAACTTCAATTCAAATCAAGTAGACTTTTTTTTACATTTTCTACAAACTGCAAAAGCAATGTTTACAAAAAAGTTGCTTTAATCCCTACTATCATCCGTTGTTTCCAGTGCAAATTTTTGGACCATTCTGAGAGAGCCTCTAAACAAAAAAAAACAGTAGTAGTTGTGAGACATAGGCATATTTGTGAATATTGTAAAAACATACATCGATCATCAAAATGAATCAGGAGTACTTCATACATAGCAGAGCTCACCAGCAAAAGATGCATCTCCTAAAAGGGCAGCAATCCAAAGTTCTTGTGAATCCACATCTGCACCCACAAAATGATAACCTGATAACAAAGAAAAAATAATTAAATAATCACAAAGCTATGGATTATAACTAACCAATGTAACATAAGAAATGAGTCCCTAGATGATTTAAAAAATCTAATAACTCAGCCTTTTATTTCTCATATTTATGAGAGACATGTCTTTAATCCTTTCCAAATACACGTGCTTGACAAAGCTTTATACTGAATCGCCAAGTACATACCACGTTTTGATTTGAGACTTGGGTAACTAAAGTATTTCAAGAAGACAAAGGTTATAAAAATGCATTGTTTTGCCTTGAAATGCATCAAAACCTTTGTAGCAAGAAAGTTGAGATACTTTTTTCTCTGTGGAACACTTGATCTAAAAAAATCAACAGCAGAGAATATCTTGCTATATCAATTACAGTGTAGCACTATACAAAAATTCTTCCACACACCTTCATTGAAGATATTGATGGTCTTTCAACCAAAGGAACTTATGTGAACATTCCTGATCCATTTCCCTCATACAGTACATAGATCTGTTAATGTATTGCACCATGCATAGACTTGATAATTGATTTGTGATGGTACATCACTAACTATAAAAGAAATTTCAATAATTAGTAATTGACACAGCACAACAGCTCTTATTCTGAAAAAATGACTACCTGGAGGAGCAGTGACCATAGATTTCAACTCTGAGCCAATCCTGTCAGCCCGAGCATTGCTGGCTGTGAGCCACGTCCTCTCGACAGCTCTGCGTGTCACAGTGCCACACACGACAACTTGAGGCAAGATGGCACCCCACTTGCACTCTGGATCTTCTTCATTGAATTCCTCTGCAAAAAAAGATGATTAGTTATACTAAGGTGGGTTTAACTATTCCCAGTTATTAACATAACTTTAGAAATTGCAGAATTCAAATAAAATATATAAATGATGATAATCAAAATACAACAAATGGAACACTTCTTTTGTTCAAATATTTTCTTGAACTTCTGATTATAAAGTGCATTGAAGTTTTGTTGAAATAAATTAAATTTCAATGATAGAGATTGATTTCATCACTTTGCATAATATTATGAAAATGTGCACATAGTTTTCATGTTGTAGCAGAAATTACATTCATATAAGTGAATGTGAAAACACAACACTATACATAGCAGCCTACAATACAAATAACTTAAATCATTGGTTTCACAAATGCTCTCACATTCTGGTCCATAGCTGAACTGAGATCAACAAGAGAAGTGATTGCACAAAGAATTTGAAGCATAAGGAAAAAATTAATGTACCAATTGCCACATATAAAAAACTTTAAAATGTCAAGTGTCAGTTCCAAAGTGAGTAAAGAAAAAATCAGATCATATATATAAAGTCTTTACATAAAATATTCTATAGGAGCTTCTTGAAGTTCAATTTATTTTATTAAAGTCCAAAACTTTTTTTTTCACATCATTACCAGACATGTGAGTTCATGTAAATCTTATAATTAATTCTTTGGCATCTTTTGAAAGATATAAATACACCAATGCACAGAGTTTGTTGACCATACATTGATAAGAGTAATGGTATAGAAAAATTAGACTGCAAGCCACACCTGTTAGATATCTATTTAATTGAGCATCTGTGGCACATATTTGAGACTAAAGTCAACACCCCAACATTACCTCTGAAAGAAATGAAGGTTTTCTTTGGTCAATAACTCACAATGCCTTTGCTCAAAGCCCACAAGCTGTATATGAGAGAGAACATCTTATCAGGTACAAATTTTATTTAATACAAGTTCAAATTACTTCACTCAACTAATGAGGAAATAACCTACAAGCAAGTAATTAGACCCCCACAGCTTCAATACTCATCCCTTCTTCAAATTATTATTTTATGCATCTTTAAGCCCACTGCTTTTCTTGTACTAATAAATTCCAAAAATTAAAAAGCATATTCAAATAATGAAAATTTTATGCTACAAACAAAAAAATATTAAACACTCAAACACTTTAAAGTACTGATATCTACTTCAAATTATCATCTCAACAAGCTTGGATTGATTTAAAGAATGAATTACAAGTAATTTCTCTAATACTAAAGAATTCTATAAAGGATTCAACCTTTGCTTTTTTCAAATTTATAGTTACATAACAGATTAGTTTTGCTGTACAAAGATAAATACCTGACTGAAGTGTATTTGATGGGAGATGATTTTTATCTAGCCAAACAGTGTTTTGGCTGAGGATTCTGTCTCTTGAATTCCTCCAATAAGAAATGCTTTTGGTGGTCCTCAGTACAAGCTCTGCTACTTCTTTGATGTGACTGCTCAAAGTACCATCCTCAATCTTGTGTAAGAAATCTTTCGCAAGCGGGTTTCCAACATTGTGACGAGGACCATTTTTATGAGGTAGTCTGATGAACTCCACTCCAGGAATGCCAATATCTATGGGATTGTCTTCTGTACTCTCAACATTCTGGTAGCTTGCTGCCTGGGCTAACTTCTTTTTGGAGGGAACACCATAAAGAATCTGCTCCCATTCTTCCTGTGTTTCAGGGATATCATTTGCTTTATTACTGCTGACAATTGGTTTGGTCACAGGACAAATACTGTAAAATTCTTTAAGGGGAAACTTTCCAGTCTGTACATCAGAGCTATTGGTAGTTGAGTTGCTTTGCATTTGATCATTGATTTCCATGAAATGTTGATAAGAAGGATACTTGGGTCGTAAGTACCCCCAACCAAAATCTTTCTCATGATGCAAGGGGTAGTTTTTCCAGGTGAG
Source organism: Trinorchestia longiramus (assembly GCA_006783055.1). Classification (NCBI taxonomy): domain Eukaryota; kingdom Metazoa; phylum Arthropoda; class Malacostraca; order Amphipoda; family Talitridae; genus Trinorchestia; species Trinorchestia longiramus. Next base: position 37,515 of record VCRD01004376.1, read on the forward strand.
ACGAAGAAGTTTGGGTACCACTCTCAGACTGGTGCTCATGTTGGCTGGTTCTGGTGTTCCTTCTCTTTCTCCTGTCATTTTACAGAGCTTGACATACCAGTTTGGAGTGTTTTTACCTTTTTTTTTTAGTGTCACCATAACATTCCAATCCAAATTCCACAACCATGGATCATTTTCATACAGTTTATCATCTCTGAGCTTCAAGGCTTCTGCAGCTCTTTCACTAAGCTTTTCAGAAAGAGCATTCTGCATTACAGAATACAGTTTCTCAGCACTCTCAATATACTTGTTCCAGGAGTTACTAACAGGTAAATAACTAGAACCCATCTCTAAAATGCCTCCAAAACTGACCGGATGAGGACAGCGCTCATAAAAAAGAGGTAATAGATTTACTAAGACTTCATGTGTGGCAATTACATCTCTAGTACAGTATGCCATCAAATTCTGAAAATCATTACGGATATCTTCCAGAGTTCCAGAGATAAACACGTCCCTTTCTTCTTTTTGAAGTTCTTCCTTCTTGCAATAAAATTTGTATACATCATTCAAGTTATTTATAGAACCAACAGACATCCATGGTAAGTAAACTTTCTTAGAGGCAGTTTTGTTTTTCATTATCATTGCCCTCTGTTCTTGAACTAGGCCACTTACAGCAATATGCAGAGACATTGTGTCAACAAATCTCAGAGGATAATTAGGTATATAATACTGTTCCCTAACTCTGACTCTATCATAACTAACATTGTGACCAACAATAATTTTAGGTTTCTGGTTAGTGCTTTTGGACATTTTTGGATCACCTCCTCCAAAAGGGATCAGGTCATCAAGTTCCATACTACTGCCTCTTTTTTGAGGACCAAGTGTGGCATCACTCGAGTCTTCATAGAAGTTGGGCACTTCATCTTGTGTTGTCTCCCTCACAACAGCATTGTGGTCCAGAAAAGGTGATGAATTTTCATTTTCATTACCATCAGCACTAGCACCCAGGAGCTGATGGCTACACCATGTATACCAAAATTTATCAGACACGGCTGCAGCAAGAGTAGGTTGATTACCATTTTGTACACTAACTTCTACATCAAACACAAAGGCATCACAGTCAGGAACACTGACACTTACACTTGTTCCATCAGGAAGGTATTGAGTCCATCCTTCAGAGTATGAAAAAACTGATGGAACACATGGAAGCTGGCTATGAGTTAACTTGTGTAGAAGTTCCTTATATGGTTTTACTTGTTTTTCTGCAATTATTTTGAAATGAGCATCCAGATCTTTGCCCAATAACTCAGGCAATCTCAAAACAACATCAACATTCTCAGTGTTTTTTTTACCCCACAGATTGTGCTTTTTTAAATGATTAGCACATTGTTGTAAAGAAGACTTACTAACCATTTCCTCACTAGAAGGCATTTCCTTAAAAATTTGATTGTAGAGGTTTGATGATAACATCTGAATCCCAATTGGATTAAGTCTTTTTTCTATATTTTCACCACAGGACTTGGAAGGCAAGCAAGAACTTGAGATTTGAGGTGCACTCACTGATGCACATTCTGATGCTATTGCCTTGTGAGAAATTTTCTGTTGTGCATGATCCAAGTTCCCATGATGTTTTGATTTAGACAGCAGACTCAAAACATTACTAGATTTGGGATGAAAATGGCAACCAGGCTGAAGAAATGCTTTATGCATTGGCCTACAGTTCTTCCACATGTATACATTGGAATGCATAATTATATATTTTCAAGAAATTTTTTTAGCAACCACTGATATTCCTGAAAAACATCAAAAACATATTAAAATATTGAATACAGAACTGAATAATAAAATCCTAAAAAAGAGAAAGCTTCAACAGCAATATTTTCAATGGTAGATGATAAACAACATTTCTATGCAAACATTGCAGTAACTAAGATGATTTTTTTGACAAATCTAATAACTCTGCAGTTACAAGCATCATTCATTTCAACTTCAGTTTAGAATTACCACTTCCCTGCCACTGGTCATTGCTGAAAAAAAATTTCAACATCTGTTTGCACATATCTTCATGTGTTCTATATCACTTAGTCATGTTACACATACATCACCACAAACACTGAAAATATAACTTTAATATACAAGCAACATGAAAGGAGCATTTATATTGACTGGCGTTATCGGTTCTCACCGTTAAACTTGAAAGTTTGTTATTTATCATATAAACAAATTTACCCGGCTCATCTCGCTTCGACCTAGACACCGTAGTAAGTAACCTCATTACTCAGTAACTTCAAGTGGTGGATAATACGTACATACAATAAATTATGTATAAGATAGTTATCGCACCACGATAAAATTGAATGTAGAACGTAACATGTCAAGTAAAGTTTGCTTCTGATCAATTCAAATGCCAATACTCAAAATTAGTGACAAATGAGAATAAACACATGTTTTAAATTACCTTATATCTTAAATAGACGTTTACAGAGAAGTAATTTATTAGTGGGTTTAGATGGATGCTGATACAAGGATGTGCCCTCAGAAATAGCAGACGTAAATGCTACATATTTGTATACACGAGAAAATGTGGATTTGAATGCAGTGAATTAGGGCTAGACTGCAGTGCAGAGCACGTTCACGTTCTGTTTGTACCATTCATGAAGTCATCAGAAGCTTTTGAACTTTAAAAAAATTTAACAGCTCTAACATAATTACAAAATTGTTAACTCACAATTTCTGTTTATGGAATATTTTTACACCGTATGATGATTACATTTTTTATCGTTATTATGTACCTTTATAATAATAAAGTTTGTTTGAGGAACAACTTTCTGTCGAATGCACACACGTCGTACAAAGACGTTTTCCACATGTACAAACTATTAATATTCAAGAAACCAATTGAGTTTACCTCTACCATGTGCGTTAGATTTCTTAGGGTAAATTGGCAAAGACCATAGGGTAAAAGCATTTCGCTGAGTACAACTTGTGCTTCTTTCAAGCTTATAGCAATTTCTGTCGTTTATGAGTGTGGTCTGTAAGGCAGTTGAAGTGTGATGAAAAATGTATTGAAAAAATTCTGTAATATCTATGTCTTTCCTTCCTCTGCATTCCATATATGTTTCTTTTTTACGTTATTGGTGTTTAATTGTACATCGATTTTGTTGATATAACGTTTCGCTTGTGATCAGTTCCGTATGCGTTAATGTATGTTATGGCTAGTATGTATTTATTTAAAAATAGTATTTGATTCACGTGTAGTTATTATTTATGTTTAATACATGTTTCAATAATATGTTTGCATAAAGTATATGCCATTTTTTAATAGGAATAACTGATCAGTAGGCCTGTGGGAGGGACAATTTGGTGGACTGTGCAATTGAATGAGAAAATGTCTGAAAGTGAAGGCAGTCATCATTCTGACTCTGATCATGGAGGCAGTGACTCAGAGGTAAGTTTTAAAATACCAATAACCTTGTAGCACTGATGTGTAAAATATTAAGAAATCTTTGGATTGGTAACAGATTTTTTTTTATTATATTGGCCTTAGTGATGCTCCCAGCCAGTAAAACTGTCTTGTTGTCCTCACACTTTGCAATTATGTTGATATAGACTTGTCTTGCTCACACTGTAATCCTGTCCTGTTCACACTGTAATCCTGTCTTGCTCACACTGTAATCCTGTCCTGTTCACACTGTAATCCTGTCCTGTTCACACTTTAATTCTATCCTGCTCACACTTTAATTCTATCCTGCTCACATTTTAATTCTATCCTGCTCACACTTTAATTCTATCCTGCTCACACTTTAATTCTATCCTGCTCACACTTTAATTCTATCCTGCTCACACTTTAATTCTATCCTGCTCACACTTTAATTCTATCCTGCTCACAGTTTAATCCTGTCCTCATACTGCAATCCTTTCTTGGTCAGACATGAATGTATGCAATATTGTCCATTGCTGAGGTTTGACAGATTTTGGGTGGTGGAAACATCCTGGTCACAAATTTTATTGTCTTGTTTTGATGTACAATGAAAACCTTGCAATGTATACTGATGTTTTTATTACTTGCCTAGAAGAAATTTACATAACACATTATTGACTCAGTTTTTGTTTTTTACTTATTGGCAACAAACATTTGCACTTAAAGATTAGATTTAGTTTTTAACCAAAGCTTAAGTCTCAAAAAATATAAACCAGACCTTCATGTATGCATGCCATCTGTAGGAAGAAGATTCAACTGTCATTTGTTAACTCTTTTGTTATTACATCATATGGCTATTGTTAGTGGGGGAAGTATGGTACATTTTGTATAATATGACTTATAACTTCAATGATGGAAGCTGCCCCATATTGATTTAATTACTGCACCATACTTGTGCTCTTGCTTTTTTAATACATTCTGACATAAAAGTAAAGCATTTACCATTTTTATTAGCATTGATGAGAGTATGTTTGCAATAAGAGGTTAAAGGAGTAATCCTAGTGAAAATTATTGTTAGTTTAAATATTTTATACATATGTTGATTGAAATTTTATGTGCCTTTATTTTCTAATGAATATAAGAGAAGTTTGATAATCAGTAATATGCATTTTTGTTTGTATTCTAATTGTTGTTATTGGCTTGCAGGGAGATCAAGGAGAAGAAAGAATGAAGCACAGCAGGTTAGTGGACCAGTGCAGGAGCTGTTGACTGTTATTAGTAGGTTGTACAATGAGATTCACCATGAATGGGGTATCTGTAAGCAATAACTAAAAATTATGTATTTTATTATTCTTAATAAGAATGAGTATTTTTCTTCATTGACATTAGCCACATACTCACAAAAATATTGAAATGAAAAACTTGTAGCTTGCTATTGTTTTCATCACAAATATTTATCCAACTCATAGTAGTGACATGTCAATGTGTTGCAATACTTGATGATTGATGATTTTCTTATGTTTTAGTATTCTTCAATTCTATTCACTATCTACCATGTAATAGAACAAAAACTCCTCAACTTGAACTTTTCTCCTTTCAACTAATCTAATACTGGTGTATATTTGCTTGTGGAAGCTTTTTATTTTGGTTGTTGAACTAAATCATTTTACATGCTTAACCTATACTGCATAATATCATCCCAGTTTAATATTAACTCCTCTAAACTCTCTATAAACAGTTTTTGAGTTACCAAAGTCTTCATGCATGTTCTTCTATGATAAGTGTGTCTATTGGGATTCTTATAAATTGGGAGTACCTGCATACCTTTGTCTGTTATCATCAAACTGAGTCTTGACTGCAGGCCAAGACAATACTCTGATGAGGCAGAGGAGGCCAGGAGCGGTGATGAGGAGCAGAGCGGCGATGAAGAGCCTGCAGATGGGGAGGACATTGCACAGTCGGTGAGCATCAAATTCAGACCACTGTAGAGCTACGCAAGTTTATATATTAGTACACTTCTCCTTATTGTCAGTTACACACATTCTTGCACTGCAAGCCTGCACATTATTGTTATCCAGTGTCTCTCTGATTCAATTCATTGAAGCTCCAGTTTGTATTAACACTTCTCCTTATAGCACTTAATTGGTTCTCTGTAAATGGTGTTCATACTTCCTTCATGTGTTATAACATGACTGTACTCTCACATTATATTGAATCTTTCTCTTATCCTTCCTCTCATATCCTTCCTCTCATATCCTTCCTCTCAAATCCTTCCTCTCAAATCCTTCCTCTCAAATCCTTCCTCTCAAATCCTTTCTCTCAAATCCTTCCTCTCAAATCCTTCCTCTCAAATCCTTCCTCTCAAATCCTTCCTCTCAAATCCTTCCTCTCAAATCCTTCCTCTCAAATCCTTCCTCTCAAATCCTTCCTCTCAAATCCTTCCTCTCAAATCCTTCCTCTCAAATCCTTCCTCTCAAATCCTTCCACTCAAATCTTTCCTCTCAAATCTTTCCTCTCATATAATTTTTCTCTTATCCTTCCTCTCATATCCATCCTCTCATATCATTTTTCTCTTATCCTTCCTTTCATATCCTTTCTCTCAAATTCTTCCTATCATATCCTTTTTCTCTTATCCTTTATCTCCTGTTGTTCCTCTCCTATCCTTTTCCTTGTAGGATATTCTTTCAGATCTTATTCCATGAAATACCATCATTCAGGTGTACTCTCCAAGAACCATCTCATAGATACAAGTTACTAATAGTGATTTTGGTTGCTTTCATGTAATCTATTGTTCATATTTTTCTAGTTACAGTCCTATTTAATTTTATTTTGCTGATGTTATTTTGGTTGTTTTTGATTTGTACTAATTATGCATGGATCAGATGCTCAGTGACCGTTCTGTACTGCAGTTTAATTCTTTCGTCAGTGTAGGACGCCAAATAAATACAAAGTTAAATGACTTTGTGGCAAATGCATTTCCATTTTAGACAATGATTGAAACTGGATTTTGCATCAAGATAGTTTCATTTTGAAAAATATCGAGGGTTTGTGAAAATCCTACCTTAATATCCAAAGATACCTGAAGAATTTTCTCGTGTGGCTCAAAGTCACTATTCTCTCAAATTTCTCCTCTGTGTTTTAGGTGAATGAACATCTGACACCTAGGTTTTCTGTCTCAGATATAGCTATTCAAATGGACCGCTCAAAGAGACTTTTTAACACTTTAACCGCATCATGTAGGATATATGGTACACGGGATCTTTGTTATACATACAAACTAATTTGGGAGTTGCGGTCAGTGTGTTAAGAGACTGCTTTTCTTTCAGGAACGTGACAGTGAAGAGGACGAGGAGGACGATGACAGGCCCCGTAAGAAGAAACGTCGCAATGCAGTCACTGACTACTTCCTTGTTGAGGCTGAAGTCGATGATCCTGATGGAGAAGAAGAGGATGATGACGAAGTAATTTCTTCGGCATCTTGCTGCTCATGTAGACTCAAATAATTGGCTCATGAATTAGTCGTATATTTAATATTACCATCTTATTCAGATTCAAAAACCTGGCTCGTAAAGAAGTTTCATATTTGGTATTACCTTTTTATTTAGACTCAAAAAATTGGCTCATGAGTCATATTCAATATTACCTGCTTATTTAGATTAATTGGCTCTTAAATAAGTTTCATATTTGATATTATCTTATGTAAACTCACATAATTGGTTCATGAATCAATCCCATCTTTGATGTTAGCTTTTTTCTGTAGGTTCAGATAATGGGCTGGTGAACCAGTGCTATATTTAATGTTAGTGTCTCTGTTTGAAATAAGAAAAGAATAGAGTATGGTGGATTTTTTGTCGGTAAAGGTTTTCTTAAATTACTTTGTGATTGAAGTGTAGGTACATATAATCACGATCATTTTTATAGTGTAATAATGGTGCTCATGTAGCTGGCCGAAGCACATATACAGTCTGTAAAGACACAAAGAGAGAACATAGTGTGTTCGTGTGTACTTTAGTTGATGCCTAAAATTACATGTGATTGTGCAGTTGATGCCCTGTAGTCATGTTGCCATGCACATTTTTGTGATAATCGCAGAACTCTTCTTTAAAAGCCAAGATGTAAGCTCATGAGAAACTCACAATTAATTTGATTGGAGACTTTAAACATCAAAAGAAAATATCATATTAGCCGACTGATGAGCTCCAAGGATTTCATTTATAGTTTTTTTTATAAATGTTTGTGCTGCAGTTCAAATAGTGTTGCAGAAAATGGCACTGACAACAACTTACTATATAAAAGAAACAATATTTTTGCATATTTTTCCCTTCATTAAATTGCCAAGAATTCCAATAAGTAAATCAGACATTTTTGTCGGTATAGAGTTGTGATTTTCACTTAGTCAATTGGTTATTTTAGTAGCGTTAGTTTATCATGAATTTCAGTATGTTAATAGGTAATTTTTAACAGCTTTAGTTCGTCATGAATTTCAATACTGTGACGGTATATTTGGTATCCTTCATTTGTCATGAAATCCCTTCTGTGAACGTCTTCATTGGTTTCACCAGAGACTTTCAGCTTTTGGCCCTTAACTTGTATGAAACTGCTTTGTACTTCAATGCTTTATAAATTTATTTTAGTTAAGCGTACTGCTTTTCGTCTACTGCAAACCTTTTATGCTCTATAATAGTCTATATTATAGACTATTTTTTATCCATTTACTGCTTGCAAAAGTGACTGAGAATTTTATTTTCTCGTATTTAGTTTCTTCATTGTATTACGCGTTGGTAAAAACGATCGATGTACTATAATTACTGCATACTTGACTCAGGTGGAAGACTACGACCTGCTGGGGAACGAGCGCGATGAGGTGGGCGTGACAGCCAGGGAAATAGAAGCCAGCAGACGCGCCAGTAACATTTGGGAGTGAGTGGCATCTCTCAACTCTCTCAATGACTTTCTTTCCAGTGTTCTCAGATGTTCATTTTTTTGTGACATTTGATGCATGTAGGTTTAGCCTTGTGATTTGAAAAGGTGCACTTTTGTTTTTCAGTGGACGGATCGCCCAAACTTTCTTTTATAAATATTGATAGTGTATCTCCAGTAAAAATTAAACTCAGTTTAAACCAGTGGGAAACTCTCACCGGTATACATATAACCTAACTTGAATGTTGTAATTGCTGTGGAAAATTTTTTAGTCTCGAAAGGAAATAATATATGTAACTGTGATTCAATTTTTATTTTCTGTGTTTGAATATCTTCTACTTACTTCGCATTAATGTTTTCTAATAGCCATGTTTTGTGCGTGCAGCAACGAGAAGGAGGAGGAGATAGAAGAGTACTACAGACGGAAGTATGCCGAGGAGAATTCAGCGGGCGCACGCTTTGGTGTAGGGGGCGAGGACATGGGCGATGAGATCACTCAGCAGACTCTGCTGCCCGGTGTCAAGTGAGTCCAGGGGGCGTGTCTTAAGAAGTGAGGGGGGCGTGTCTTAAGGAGTCTAGGAGGCGTGTCTTA
>VCRD01004377.1:16890-32587 GCA_006783055.1 Trinorchestia longiramus
GAGTTAATTTATAACCCTGCAGTGAGAGTAGGTTATTAGCTTTAATTTGAGACCAAAACGAAGGTTCTACGATGTGTAGGACGAAAATAATTAACGAAACTGTTCGTTTCAAGATTTTTTCTGGAGATCTCAAGATTTTTAAGTTCGTGTCAAGTTCGGTGTTGAGATCGGTGTCGAGATTTTCCCGCCGGTTGTAAAAGTACACATCAACTTCGTTTGAATTTCCTCAACCGTTCTCACTTTGCTGTGTACAGCTGGCAGACTCTCACGGACCCGCGTAGAAGCGCGTTCTTTACAACGAATAACATATCTATATTACTTTTGATCGGAATTACTTACAAATCGAGAATTAATTGAAGTGGGTCGAGTCGTTGCTGAAAAAACTGTGCGTTACATAATATAGGTCGATAAAACTTGACCATTGTATTAACGTGACCGCACGCTATCAAAATAATGCGACACATTATTTCACCAACAAAATGACTGGACCTCATCGTTTACCCACTGACATTGAATATTTCGCTCATGCACCAGTTCGTGCAAGACCCAACTATTTCTATCATCGAAAGTCAATTTATTTAATAGATACAGATCTCCCAAGCCCACACTTCCACCAATGAATAATATTTGAATTTAAAACATGCGCATTTATAGCATTAAATTTCAGCAATTTACCTAGGGGCTATGAGTTAATTAAGAATAGGAATAAAAAAACTTGGGAATGTTCACTCTGTGCGACCGGCATTGTTTTTTTTTGGTACAGTATTTTTGTTAAAAAAGTCTCTCCGTAAAAAAATGATCATTGGGCGCACTGGATAAAGTCACGGTCGGTTGGAGCTCTAGGAGCCCACGGAAGTGTTGGCTGTGCTGCTGCACTTAATAACAAGAATGTCGACTAGGTAGGAACTCGACAATTTCTATCAACTGCAAAAGTGAACTCAAACGTCGTTATTTTTCCCTTATCATTAGCACAATTCGCCATTCGAAGTGTTTTTCAGAGCATTTATTCATAATTTTCAATTTTCAATACTTTCCTGTTGTGATTTTTATGGACGTTTTTCGGCATATATAAATTCTTCAAATTTATGTCACGATTTTAATTACGACAAATAACGAGGCTTCAGTGTACGTGATTTGCTTGGCCCGGCCAGCATTTATGCCTTTTTGAATGAAGAACCGTGACGCTGCTTGGTCTTTAGGATGAAGTAGGATTCATTTTATGAGGCCTTGAAGTAATCAGGTCTTGAAGCTCAAGAACAGTCAACTTCTGAGGAAGAAACACAGTCAAGTGCTGAGATGGTAAAGCAGTCCCGACCTATCAAATGAATGAGTAAATTTGGCCTTTTGAATAAAAAGGTGGAGATCACCAATCTCCATATGTCGTAAATGAGAAGAGTGTCAATATTCGCAATGCCCAATAGCATTTAAGACAAAAAACACAAAGACTACTATTTCATTAATTCAATTAGTTCGGCAGTTTTTCCCTTGTGGCTGTAGTTGATGTCATTCTGTATTCGAAAGAAAATCCTAAATTGCTCTGCTTGTTTTAAATGCAGGAGTCCCTACAGCCACGCGATGTGCTTTTCTTCATAAATGCATGTGGGGTCAATTTTTGAAATTTTACACTTGTGGAAACTTTGAAAAATTACACGAGAACATTCGTTCGGGCCCTATCCACCGCAACCACCTGACTTAAGTGATGCTGGATGAGCTTGTCACGAGGTGACAGATGACTTAAACACATTTGAAGTAAAAATTCATTCACTGCCGCCTCTGTACTCATGGCGATGATAGATGCAAGAGCTCACAACAGTGTACAGTTTCATATATAACGCACCTACCTCCACACTGACAGGTAACACTAGTGGCGGCAGCAGCAAATTCTAAGATTCAAGTTTTTGTTGGTCGTAACCTGCAAAAAGACAGTGTTCTGTCCGGCCATGTAATATTGTGTATCAAAATATTATTATTCTGTGTGTTGCACTAGGGGCGGTGATTGATATACCTTGTGAGGGGCAGTCGACGCAATGGCTGGCTTAACTGTGATGAAAACAGGTAGAGTGGACACCTTCACTTCCTGGATCGTATGATTTCTGATAAGAAGGGAGTCTCGGTAGTCAATTTGTAATCTTGGGTTGTTCTTCATTGATGTGATTTGAAATAGGCCGACGTTCAACGAAGTTAGATCAAGTTCATGGCTACTATGAGTGTGCGTATTAAGTTAATGAAAATTACGATTATCTGTGAAAAACCCGCTAGCAAATTCAATTTGTGTAAATTCAGTAAGGGTAAATCTAAAATTGTGAACGTCATTATTGGTTTGCTATGGCGCAATCGTTTTTCTCCTTCATTGATAACACAGGCATACAACAAATAATTTTTGGACTGTTTCCTTAACGAGATTAATCAAATCTTATTAGTTTTGGCATGAGAAAAAAATATGACAATGAAAAGTTGTTACCAGCTCTAGATTCTGTATTATGCACTGGGTAGAAATATAGAATCTTTAAGGATTAAGAGAAAACGATGCATTTTAATTCCATAGGCCAACAACAATGACAGAGCATTTTAAATTTATACAATGACAGTTATATTCTAAGAGTTCTACATTGCTGGATGAATACCTGGCATGTAGTTCGGTGTGGAAAAATCATGTGGCTTCATGAGGTCGTTTTCTTTTGACTTGCCGCTTGGAAGTGAATTTCCGGGCGTCCCTGCACACAGACCAGCAGTAATTTGCAAGCATAGCTTCATTACTACAGCCCTGATATTTTTGTTCTATTGCACAAATATCTTGATGGAATCTCCGTGTTCATCATTGATAGCTCCACACTAAATGGGGAAAAAGTCTAAGTGGAGAGGAGAAAATGAATTTTAAGGGACATGTTGGATCCGAGTTGAACGTATTTTTCCAGAAGTACTGTTACCAAGTGAGTGCAGTTATCATTTCCATTGTTGCCTAAGAATCCATGTTCCTCTAAGCCTTCCAAAGCTTCCTTTTATTTTTCTCCAAAACTCAGTCAAACGCAGGATCCTTTTCATGTTGTCGAATTTGTGTCCCAACAAAAATACTTTCGTTACCTTTTGCATCACTCAATCTAGGAAATTTGTCTCTTAAGTACTGACATGCAGATCCTTCATGGTTCATCTTTGACAAAATTTTTCTTTAGACTCAATTTTATCAAGATTTCTTCCAGTCCTACCAGTGTAGCCCAGTACTGTCAATATATTTTGCTATCTTCTGTCCCACATACATAAAAAGCAGCAATATCCTAGTTACATTCGTAAGAGTACAGCGATGACTTTGAGATCCCCACAGATTTTCAACTTGAGTTAAAGATATTTGATTGAGTCTAGGAGGGTTGTCATTTTTGCATGTTCCCATCATGTAAACAGCACGACCAAAAGGAAAAGAAGAAAGACGGTAACCGTTGTGAAGTAATACAGATTTCAAACTAAGCTTGCAGGAGTCTATCAATAGTACTATGGTTTGAATTCAAATTGCATGATCATGGTTCAAATAAAAACATTTTATCAAGCCATTAACGTCACAACCAACAGTCGAATTGGTTTTCGTCTCAAAAAAAGAAAGAAGAGCCCTCTGATGTTCTCCGTATTGTGAGACGCTGACATCAAGTTGTAAAAGATTCCTGCATTCCTGTTTGCTGTAGTCTCGACCCTGCTTTCTCCTTTGACAAGTCAAGGTCTCGAATGAGATCACTCAATTCTGTTTGACTCAGTCGGCACAGTGTATCCTCTTTTTCCTCCAAATTTGAGTAATGGAATGTTGATGGCTCGTTGGGCTCTTCCCTTTCTCCATTGCCTTCATTTTCTGCTTCAAGCCCATTATGTTGAAATAAAGAAGGAATTGCTAAACTATTTGAATGTGGGATAGGTTGAATAGCTAATGAAAGATCCTAGTATTGAACGGTTCCTATTTATTTCATTGAGAATCCTGCCTTTATAGGTGAAGTCGAGCAGAAGTACCAGTTATTTGTATGGTTTGTAGGTTCCCGTTAAACCATGGGCACAGCAAAAACAATAGATCCTTTTTTGTTTTTCAGCCATTCTCATAGTATAACTGAACAAGAGTTGTAGCATTCATTTATGTAGGGCCCATGGCTTATCTTGGTCACCTACCTTCATACTAACAAATAGAATGTGTTACAGAAATTATTCACTAAATTTACAGATTTTTATGGCATTGTATTATAACAAATTTTGCCCTTCAAAAGCATTCCAAAACAGAAATTCTGAAAAGGAAAAACATAAACAAAATGAAACATAGTCACAGTAACAGTAAGAACGAGGATGTTTATAACTTCGAAACGTATGAGGAACGTTCTGTTGTCATTTGAGAGGTGTGACAACTCTGAAACAATATTTTTCACATACTAAAATTGTAGACTATAAAAAATGACGCCACTGTGTCGCCAACGCAAGAGCTAATAGCCTATTTTTATTGCAATTTTTGAATTTAGGTGGTAGTGATACATGAGAAAACGCTATTTTCTAGCCCGTAATATTTTCATTGTTGGCAGTGTAATCACACAGTAAAAGAACATAGTCCCACATATAATTGTTAGTGTCGTGTTAAGACTGTTGAACACAACGCTGAAACAGCGTTAAATAAAAAGAGCCGAAGTTTTCATGTTACATACATTAACCGCTTGAGTTTCTGAGCAAACTCTTCTCTCTGAATTGAAGCAGCTAAATTTTCTGGTCTGATGTAATTTAACTTCACAGTAGTCTTCCCCCTCCTTGTTTCGGCGATCAAATTACTGCACAGTTGTTTCTTTTTAAAGTTGATCATGGTATTGTATTTTTTTTTAAACTTCAGTCACATGATGCTGCATTGCACCATCCAACTTTTCGTTTTAGTTGCTCAGGGTTGTCAAGCTCCCTCAAATTTTTTCTGATTAAATTGATCTCGGAAATTTATTTCTAACAGCAATTTATTGCAATATGTACCCTTTGCTATCGAATATTGTTCCCAACAACCTGAAGACGTAGAGTTGGCCTTGGCCCAGTGGCCTAAGGTACAATTCTGTAATGTTACCCCAGAGTTTCTTGAAAGTGTATAACCGAAGCATTGTGTACTCAACAACACTCATATACGCCTTTTAAATTTTTAAACACTCTAAATTAGGAATAGACTATAAATTCTACAATATCAACACAGCATAATTTGCACCTTGTGACAAATATACGGCACATGCATCGTCTAAGCAGAAGTCTCTCACTGGCACATAAGAGTATGATTGAGATTGTGTGGCGGTTGCGTCTCAAAAAATCCAGTATTAGAAATTCCGCCGCAGGTCCCAGTGTTTAGCAGAGCCGAAGGGATCGCTGTGCATGCCAATGATTTGGTGGGACGCTTCTTTTTTATTAATGCCAACCAAGCTCTTCTCTTTATTTGTGCTCCGTAGCTTCTGTCGTTACGGACAAGACATTGCGTTTCTAATGAGAGATGCTGTGTAGACAGCACTGAAAGTAACAAGTCACTGCCGCATGGCGTGGGACAATCTACTCCAGTTTTGTTCAAGAAGTTAAATTAGACTGAGTTAATATTTCCGTTGTTTGAACCAAGACAAATGCCACTGGTGCTGCAGTTGTACTGTATTTTTCGGATGCCTATTATTTTCAAATTAAAATCTAATCTTGCCCTTCTATGCACTTGTGCAAGGAAACTGTGTTCGAGTTCTTAAGAGGCCAGTGGTACGGCGAAGACTTCTGGTGCGAAGTTGAAGTTTGTAAAACAAGAAGCAAATGATCTAATCAGACTAAAACTAAAAAAAATCAATTAATGGGAGTTTTTATCTTCCCAAGAAAATCTTCATTATTGGATTTGAAATTGCAACAATTACTGTAACTCAGTTTCAATCACAAATGGAAAGTGTTCCTAATTTTACTGTACTGGTGATTTATGGTTGTCAGATGTTTATATGAATTTGTGCAGAGATTTTGAGTAATAAAGAACAGGGAAGATATCTCCCACCGGAAGTCTCAATAAATGGATACGTTTTGCATAATGTCGACAAGCCACCACACAGCAATAGGGGTGGTGGTTCCCTTAACTACATCAAAGAAAAGCTGTAACCACAAATCAAACCTAAGCGAACAACAGAAAAATCGGAAATACTACATCTCAACATCCAACTGCATCCAGGGCAAACTATCCAAATTGCGCTCGTGTATAGGAACCCAACATGCACAGCAATTGAAGATAATGAATTCTATGATTGCCTTGATAATATTCTTAGTACTCCTCACGAAACACTAATCATGGAAGACTTCAACTTGCCCCACATAAACTGGACTACTCGCCAAAGTCAAGCACCCGGCTCAAAACTTATTGATTCCCCTTATTATCCCTACAGCAGCATGTCAACGAACCAACTAGAGGAAACAACATTCTTGATCTCGTCATGACAACTACTGACCTCAGTATAAACGGCCTAGAAGTTACGGGTAAGATCGGTGACCACCAGATGATAGACTTCTCGCTCGATGTACAAGACCCTAACACAAGGACTCAACATAAACAAGTCCTCGACTACAAACGGGCAAACTTCGAACTAATGAAAGAAGAGCTTGGCATTTATAACTACGAAGTACTCATGAGCAACAAAAACGCCGAGGAATGCTACATGATATTCAAAGATAAGATTGCAACCGCTACAGGCCACCATATCCCAAGAAAGCGAATCAGGCCAACCAATAACCTCCTTGGTTTTCACAAGAAATTAAACGCCTCATCAATGCAAGACAACATTCCTACGGAAGACTCAAACGATACCAAACAGAACTCAATCGTCAAAAACATATCCACGCCTGCCTGGGCTGTTAAGTGAACGGTAAAATCTACAAAACGAAATAAAGAAATTACAGTTGCATCACAAGCTAAAACTAACCCGAAAAGCTTCTACTAATATGCGAACGACAGACGACTCAAAAGAGACACTATTGAACCACTAATTGATTCTGAGGGCTCAACGCAAACGAACAACAAAAGCAAAGCCAAAATTCTTAATACATACTTTACTTCTGTGTTTACTCACGAAGACTTAACTGAAATCCCGCAACCTCATGCTTCAAACACTCAGGAAATCCTGTCAGATGGCGTATATACAGTAGAAGAGGTAGAGGAATTTAAGATGTTCTTATATTCAACACAGTAAGCACTGCTTACACTGATTGCGCTTTAAACATTACCGTCGATTTTATTTAAAAAGCGTCGTCAACTGTTGTGGTTCCGCTCTGTAAATTGTGAAGAGGCGATGCAAAATGAAATTTCTTGTTACTTCGGTTATATCACGGGAAAGTGTCATTAAATCGCTGAATTTCTAAGTGAATTTTCTTGGGGAAAAGACTGTTAGCAAATATATCAGAGAAGTGTTGGAAATTTAACGCACTTCACAACTACAAAGCGCTCCTGTTCTATTGAAAGGCAAGAATGCCGACAGAGAACGACATACCACCTAGACCAGTGGTTCCAATCTTTTCTCTGTCCTTTCCACCTGCATCTAGTTCAGCTATCCAGGTTTCCTTCTTCATGTGTACAAGGGAAAGAGTAGTCAAAACACCTTGTGTCCATATACTGATTTAGTTTTAAAGTCTACAAATATACTGATAAAGATATAGTTACATAGTGAAGAGGATAGAGAGCGGTTAGTAACAACTAACAGCGTAGCCTCAGACATGAGAAAATACATCTGAGTTTTTTATTGCCTACTAGCATTAGGAAACACATTTTATTTCCTCCCTGGTAGCTTCAAATTTCCCCCAGTTTGGGACTCAATGCTCTAGACGGAAGGGTTAGCCCTACACCTTTCTTCTTCACACATAGACCTTGGAAAATTGTTGCTTCAGAGTCTAACCAGAACTAATTGAATCCAAAATTATTAGTTTATTTTTGGTAAGATTGTTGTGAAGCTTTAGGTATCAATATTAGGTAATCAAAATTAATAGTCATGTTATAACGTCTAAACAACGATGCATAACATTGAAGAACTAATGAATAGTGGTTAAGACCTTTAGTATACTCTTTTGACTACTATAAAACTTAAGTCACACTTGAACTCATCTGAATATCCCAGAACTCTGCTGAATATTATCGAACTGCACTGAATGCCCTCAAGGTTTCGTAAACAATAACGGTTTTTGTTGAATATCGCAGATGTTATTCGAAAACTACTGAATAGTACTGAAAGCTTTGCTTGTCTACTGAAAGCAATGAAAGTCTTCTAAATATAATAAAAGTCTACTATCATTGATTGGAATAGCAAATGTAAACAAATTGAGTTCACACTAAGCGAGACGTATAGTAGGGGATAATAATCTTATTGTGGTCTTTAATATACTCAACTGCCGTCATATACTAAAGAGAGAATGCAAATTGTTGTCGCTACAGATGATCATATTATGTAAGTATTCCTTACAGATAGAAGCAGATACAACCAACGAGCTATTTGAAATGCAGTAAGTAACTTTCTGTCATAAAAAATGCATCGTTTGTAGGTTAGGCAAGCTCTTAAGAGAAGATGATAAACGTACGTCGAGAAACAAAGGGTTTGGTTCAAGAGCAAAGCCAACAGCGTAACATGAGTTGTCTGAAGTAAGTGATAGGCGAATGCTCTGAACAAAGAAAGACAGAGTGGGTTGCAAAGTAGGCAAGAGCTTGTTTTAGATCTTTAAAAGGGGGCTCAGCTACTTCAATCCAAGTTAACTCTTTAGCTACGACGCGATTATGCACAACATAGTAGGAACAATATCAATATTTACGAACATTAGCATCAATGCTAGGATAAACTTGAGCATACCCGTGCGGGAACGGAGCTCGTGAGATTAATGAGGAAGAGCGCGGTTGTTAGAATCAGCTGCTTTTATGGCAGGAAATTCGATACAGTTAGCGCTCCCCACGTATTCGAAAAATATAAGCTGAACTGCATGGACAACATTTGTCAGGTTCCTTCTTCGGAACGAAGACAGTGTGAAGTCTCAGGGTAGCTCGAGTACTGGATGATACCAGCATTAATATAAAATGAAGTCTAGCTCTAATTGCCTTAAGTTTAATATCAATGAGTGTTTCAGTTTCAATATGCATGATTAATTGATTTAATCGATAAATGAGGCGGATTCCTCTCTGACGGGTTTAAAATTTTTACACAGCAGTTAGTCTCAGGAATTTACAGCGTATGGTTGCAGATGCGATATGAACGTGCGCCATCAGTAGGATCAAATGGAATAATCATAACCAGATGTCATAATCATTATCAAAAAGGAAAGTCGTCATGAGTCAGGTTACGAAATTCGTGAAGCGAAATTGAATATGAGCAATAAGGGAACTAACCTCAACAAAGAATGATGGTAAGAGGAAAAAAATATAGCTTAATGTAGAGAAGGGTAAATAAAACAACAGGGAAAAGGCACGGAAAGTAGACACGAACACAGCAGGGTAAAAATATTTACGATTAGTTTACTTCCCTAACGTTCGCTGGAAGCCTGGCGGAGTTTGTTGTGGAGTCTGATCAGAAGCCGGCAGAGGCTAATTGAAGCCAGCCTGACTGAGACTGAGCTGGAGCAGTGGTCTTGTAGGTCGGATTTGTCTTCGAAGGAATTCCTTGATCGTTTTATGGCTTTCAACCGTTGGCTGGAGGAAGGTCGAGTTTCACAGTAGAGTGTTCTTCGATGCAGTCATTGTTCTTCGGTGGGGCAGAATATTCTTAACTGGGCTGTTTTTCGAGCTGAATATGAATATTTCGCAGGAGAATGTTTCTTCACAGGAGTTGTTTCTTGAGCTTCATATGAATGTTTTGAAGGAGGGTATTTCTTCACGGGGGTCACCACTTTAGGGGAGCAGCTATTTTTCCGTTGTCGTTGTTTTGGCGGGGTGTTCTTCGAGGGTAGAGATACGATCGGCTTTGTAACTCGCAGATTTATTCATAAACACGATCAAAATCAGAGCAGAAGTTGGGGTCAAGATCGAAGACCAAAACTGAGAACTTGAAATCCGTTAAACTGAAACCGAAACCGGAACTGAAACTGAAACTAAAACCTGTCTGGATAAGGATCAATAAGTAACTCGAAATAAATACAGAAGGGAGCAAGAAGAATCAATATCACAAGGCAACTTTATATGAGAACTGTTGAGTAAAACTTTAAAGCATCGTAGCTAATTAGCTGGCTGCTACAGGGAACACAAAACGAGATGTCGATAGGCAGCTTCTACACGAGGCCAATGAAATTCAATAACCGTATCAAAGTGGCTGGTCGTTCTTTTAGTATGCCTGTCATAAATACTCGAACGTAGAGAATTGAGTCCGACGAAATTATACCATGAATTTGATGGCTGATGCAATAGTTATTATTTAAAATATTCTACCATTGGATTCATTATAAATCTGGGAGTAACGCAAATCAAAGCACGACAACTTCCTCAAACACAATTTAAATCATTTGAATGAAAACGTGACCATACTGAAATGAGATTTTGCAATACAATCTAGCTGTCAATTAAGTCGCTGCTTCGCAAAAGGAAATCTTCATTAGAACTGTTGCTTAAGACTATGCAAGGGGAAATCTCCCTAATGCATTTTGAACTACCGACTTTGTGGCCAAATCAAATTTTAACAATACAAATATAAAACGAATACTGCGGACAGTAAGTAAATTACTTGCCACATTGTGGAATAATATGCAACGGGAATTTTATCGAATTAGTGAAAACAATCACAGGAATTAAAAAAACAGTTAAGCCTACAGAGGAATATCGAGGCAAAGCTAAAATGATAAGTTCAAGGAATATCTGGTACGTAAGTGAAATGCAAAACTTCCCAACACATTGTTAATAGAAACTTACCCGTCAGAGAGACTGAAAGTGCGAATAGAATTGTTGTTCACTGGGTAATAGTTGCGAGGGAACTGACGGACACTTAGCCTTAAGATTCGTGGTTGACTATAATCTATAGACGAGAGTTACAATTTAAAGTTACAACTACGATTAAATTTTCCCCTTTAAAATCCTAATCGCAAATGGCGTGAAATGAGTATAAAAATTAACTCTAAAATACATATTACTAAAATTGATGGTATTTTTAGTTGTCGTCTCAAAGGTCACACTAAATTAATTACCATATTTCCAAGGCACCACAAGTGTATAATTTTCCACTGCGTGATATGAAACTGTTTTGAGTAATGCAGAAATGTACTGGAAACAACAAAGCTTTTCTACGTACAGACCCTGGGCACAACGAGCGTAATAACAAAAGTTTGACTGGCACCTTCTGAGTCGCTGCAGTGTCTTCAGCGCACTCGACTAGGAAATCATGCTGACAGAATAAAAACAGATTCTGCTGGAGGAGAGTACAGAGGCTACTGGAGGAGAGTACAGAGGCTACTGGAGGAGAGTACAGAGGCTACTGGAGGAGAGTACAGAGGCTACTGGAGGAGAGTACAGAGGCTACTGGAGGAGAGTACAGAGGCTACTGGAGGAGAATACAGAGGCTACTGGAGGAGAGTACAGAGGCTACTGGAGGAGAGTACAGAGGCTACTAGAGGAGAGTACAGAGGCTACTAGAGGAGAATACAGAGGCTACTGGAGGAGAGTACAGAGGCTACTGGAAGAGAATATAGAGGCTACTAGAGAAAAGTGTAGGTCATAGTTATTAGACCACATGGCATGTTATGATGTGCCCCACCATTAATACAATTGAGTGTTATGCCATGGATGTATTATGGTTGCGTATCACGTTCCATAATATTTGTGTATAAAATATTCGTATTACTGCGTACCACTATTTACAGAGTGTGTTTTGCTAGTGAGCTACTTTCTGTGTACCTTGAGACACGTAAACCTTACGTACCACGAGCCACGTACTCATTATGTACCAAAAGCCATGGAATTGTTGTACACTGCTAGACATGTAACACTTGCGTATAGCGAGTCGTATAAACATTGCGTATCATGAGTCATATTTATGCATACCTTGAGTCATATTTGTACTTACTGTTAGTCACATTTTCATACGTGTACCGAGAGTCATATCTATGTGTATCGAGAATCACATCTATGCGTACAGCGAATGATATTTATGTGTACCGTGTCATATAACTGATGCGTACCAAAAGACATGTAATAGTTGTGTATCAAGAGTCATGATATATTTGTCTTTTGCTAGTCGTATAATTAAGTATTTCTTACCAAAAGCCATATTTATGAGTACCACGAATCATACTTGTAACTATTGTGTACCTAGAGTTGTAGCATTGTTGTGTAATGTGAGTCGTGTAATTATTACACAAAAATTGATCACTGAGACTATGACTTTTACTCCTCAATCCCCCATTTTCCCCAACTTCAGGGGCCTGCGTATAATTGAGGTGGGTGCATGGGACTAAAAAGCTTGTATGTAATTGATGCCTTAAATTTAGACGGTATGGGACTTTGGTAGCAATCCAAGAATGTACCAAACAGTATTCTATTGCAGTATTCTATTCTGTTATATTCTATTTAATTGTATCCGATTTATTCTATTCTAGACTTTCTGCAAGAGAAGATTAGAGAAATAATTGAAAAATAGGGTACATATTAGATTAGTAGAGTTTAGATATTTTTCGTGTGTAGAGTACAAAGACTGCATACAATAGTGCAGTACAAAAACAGCCTAGAGGAGTAAAGTACAGACATACTACAGGAATACAGTACATGGTGTTCTGCCAGAGAATACAGAGGCTTTGAGGGCAGAGACATCCCTGCTATTCTAAGGGAATGAACATTTATGTGGAATTCTGTATAGGAAATTGACGGAAGCATCTAACAGTTCATTTGTATAAGACCACAAACCTAGCTCATTTGTGCTGTAGTCCATGTGTGCATGTAGTAGTAGTAGTGTTTTGTTTGTCTTAGCAATACACAATATCTATTATTTCTGGGCGAGAGAGGAAAAGCAGAAAGAGGAGGAGGAGGAGGAGGAGGAGAAGATGAAGGAAAAGGCGAAGGAGGAGAAGAGGAAAAGTTGAGGGAAAAGGAGGAGTAGAAAGAGGACGAGTAGCTCTGTGGCTCACGAACATTGTTCAATTCAAGTATTCCTTTCGATTCAAACGATTTTTTGAATAGTTTCGAGGTGTATCTGTTGATCATGCAAGGGTTGGACCAAAACGTGCCATGAGCTTTTAAATAACTCTATGGTCTGAGACCCTCCATTGTCAGCATGCATTTGGGCTGCAAGGTACAGACAGACACGCAGACTTGCTGCACTTTGTTCTCCCGTACGCTGTATCCATAGAATCCAATTGTCCAAAAATATTCAGTTCGCTTTTTCATCCATTCAAGACATTCGATTCAAATGGATGTTATCAATCAGCAATAAATTGAAGAAGAGTTTTCTTGCTAGTCTGCTGGCGGGATCCCCACCCAATACCACATAATATGGAGGTTTGGGCTCAATATTATTGAGCCCAGCCTTCTCTGGCTAAGCATCTCGTGAATTTCCCGCTATGAGGAGCCCAGGTGAGCCCCACATAGCGTGATCTTACACCCACGGTTCGGTCACAGTGAACGTTGCTCAAACGTTTCTGCAATGGAAAATTTCTGACAAATACATCTATATTAATGTATGCAGGTTTACACTCTAGCTGTTTTATATCGGTTCTGGTCATTGTGAGTATCAAACATTGAAATTTATAAGATTTTCATGAAAAACAAAGGAATTTACTTGAGCGCTCTCTAGCGGCAACAATTTTCCTGTTGCTACCCAGTTCGGGAGTCGGCTGCGCTTTGCCAGCACACTGTGTTCACAACAGGTAGTGCTGCCAGTCGGACTTTGACTGGCAATTTGTGATGTGGGTTTGAGCGAGTGTTTAGCATGCCTCGTGTTACTCTGAGTGCTTCTAACACCCGCGTTTTAGCCTGGAGCTCTACTTATGATGACCACTGCAATGAAAAGCGTCACTTTCCATGTGAGTAACCAATGTTATTTATTTACCGACTACAAACGAAAACAAACGTAAACTAAGCAATGATGGTACTGGAAGATGAATTTTGTATTAATGAATGTTATGCTCATGCAAGTTTGGACAGATGTTATCGCGGAGGACAAAAGTTGAATGAGGAATTAAAATGTTCCACATGCCTATGATTTTAATTCTCCTACAACTGATCCAATAGATTTTTTCTACTTTGATAGAATTAAAGAACTCATCCAAAAATACTTGAGAACGATTCTAAGTTCAGTCACGTTCATCGTTTAAAACAATTTTAAGAGGAACACGCTGATGAAAGCTACACACTTATATACGATCACAGGTCATTTTTGTCTTGAAATTTTCACGATCCTAATCTTCAGTCTCATTTTGCAGGTTGTGCTTCAGAATGCTTTACGATTTTATCTAACTGGTAGGGTAGCCGTCATAATTTTTATTGGCTCTGAACTGTTGTTCTGAAAGGAATTTTTGGTGAACTTCTCTTTAGGTGCAGCACAAGTCTTCAAGGTGAGTGCCTTGTAGCTCGCTACTGCTGGTAGATACTGTGATGAGTTGTCTACCTCACTGCTGCTGCTGGTAGATACTGTGATGAGTTGTCTACCTCACTGCTGCTGCTGGTAGATACTGTGATGAGTTGTCTACCTTAATGCTGCTGGTAGATACTGTGATGAGTTGTCTACCTTAATGCTGCTGGTAGATACTGTGATGAGTTGTCTACTTTAATGCTGCTGGTAGATACTGTGATGAGTTGTCTACCTCACTGCTGCTGGTAGATATTGCAATGAGTTGTCTACCTCGCTGCTGCTGGTAGAATAAATGTCAAATTGTTGACTGGAAGCATGTTTCTACATCTACCCAGGTTTGCTCTGCACTGCGTCCAATGCTCTCGTTATATTCACATGTTTTTCAAAAGATGCTTTGAAAGCATGAAATAGTATCGAAGTAGATGTATTCTATACAATTAAATCGACGTAATGTTTTGATTTAATTTCTATATGTAATGCTATCAATTATTATGACGATCATTTTTAAAATTATTATTTCTACTCTTTCAAGATACTTATTTACTGGTCAAGTGAAGCATGAAACAACAGATCATATTGAATACAAAGAATGTATTAACGATATTAATGTGAACAATGAATATATTAATGATGATGATCTAAACAATGTATATATCAATGACATTAATGGAGACACTGAATATAGTTGTGATATGAATATCAACAATGAATATATTAATGATTTCGAAACTCATTTGTATGTCGAATCCGTTTACACATGCATTATACTGCTGTTAATACTGCTGTTAATACTGCTGTTAATACTGCTGGTAATGCTACTGGTAATACTGCTGGTAATACTGCTGGTAATACTGCTGGTAATGCCACTGGTAATACTGCTGTTAATACTGCTGGTAATACTGCTGGTAATACTGCTGGTAATACTGCTGGTAATGCTACTGGTAATACTGCTGCTAATATTGCTGGAATTACTGCTGGTAATACTGCTGGTAAAACTGCTGCTAATATTGCTGGTTATATTGCTGGTAATACTGCTGGCAATACTATCTGTAATACTGCCTGTGATTCTGCCGTTATAGGGCCTCTTTTCATACCTGTAATTCTGCTCGTAATACTGACTGTTATACTGACTGTTATACTGACTGTTATACTGACTGTTATACTGACTGTTATACTGACTGTTATACTGA
>VCRD01004378.1:7060-33462 GCA_006783055.1 Trinorchestia longiramus
CACACACACATACACATACACACATACACACATACACATACACACATACACATACACACATACACACATACACATACACATACACATACACATACACACACACACACACACACAAATGACGGCTCAGTAGGAGTGAATGAAGCTAACACGAGCGACGCTTTATGTGACCTCTGAGCATGAATGAACTCATCGTACGCTTGGTACAGGGCATGAATGAAGCACAGAGTCTTTGTCCAGTTATTTTCTCTGTCTGAGAATTTACCCTGGGGACTAAGGTCAATCGAACGGCAGACCGGTTTTTGAAGCGGCGTTATTCGCCCCGTATTCTCGTAAGAATAACACTAGCTGTTCACTTCAGTTCCTTGTCAAAAAATGTGAAGAAAAATCGTGAAAACTGCAGTTTTAAGATTGGTCTCTACTTTTTCTATTTATTTAGTTTTTCTCTGTAAATTTCTCTAGACCAACCTCAGGCTTGACGTATAATTGAAGCGCAAGAAAATTCTTCAGCGTTCTTCGTTAAATTAATAAATATCTCGGCATGCTAGCAGTCTTTCGGCAATTACATTTCTCGACTTCAAAATTGTGCTTTACTCAGACCATAAAACTGATTTCTGTTTTCTAGTGAGATAAAGAGCACAAATAACGTTCTCGAATTATAAGCAATTGTCCACGTGTTTTTCCAAACGATCAATACAGCTACGGACATCCACAGTGAATCACATCAACTTCAAGTTCCGGGTAATTAAATCAATCGTTTTTCAATTATTCTTGCTGTAAAGCAATTTCCACTCAACCTTTAATTTATTACATTTGTAGCAGCGAGCGAAGTTTGTTCAAAAACGAAGAGCTGAGAGATGTGATCCTGTTCGCGAATTACGCGCTCGAGTTCTCTAGTGGAATATTTTAATATCAATTATCGGATCGCTTCACGAATTAAGATAAATGTTTGAGCTTCATAAATTGGTACACTGTGAAAATAACTGGTGTGTTTTGAGAGCTGGAGCGCCGCCTTCCCTAGCCACAAGGCCTGGTTTTTATTATGCGACTTGTTCATCACTGTAATTGCTGAGTCTATTTGTTCAAGCATTGAACCGTTTGATGATGGCAGTTATCACCCCATATAACTTCAGTTTGTTCATAATCAATTATCTTGTTTTTGCTCTGAAATACTTTTATTTAGCGATATTCTTGTCCCACATTAAGTAAACACACTCCAGAGTCTCTGTTTGTCTGGCCATGAAGGGTAGTGTATTTTTAACGCACATTCACACAAATTAATTGTTTCGTTGCGTGAACTTGTTAGTGAATCAGCAAGACCAGGTGTACAACACCAGAATTCACTAAATGGAAGACTATTTTTTCCACGTACGCTTAAGCAATTGTTAATTTACTTTGTTTATTAAATAATTTTAGGCTTCTGTTGAACCTGGAAAGTATATTGTATACAAACAATCGCTGTAAGACTAGTGATTTTTTTCATCAAACATGACTTTCGTGAATTATTCATTTTACTCTGAATTCTGCTCAAACCCACTCTGTTGATAGAAAGTTGAGTGCATGTTATAACAGCTCGGGTGCATGTCGTAACAACAGCGAGGACGCATGATGTAACAACAGCTTGGACGCATGTCGTAACAACATCTAGAATGCATGTCGTAACAACAGCTAGAATGCATGTTATAACAACAGCTAGAACGCATGATGTAACAACAGCTAGGACGCATGTTGTAACAACAGCTAGGACGCATGTTGTAACAACAGCTAGGACGCATGTTGTAACAACAACTAGGACGCATGTTGTAACAACAGCTAGTACGCATGTTGTAACAACAGCTAGTACGCATGTTGTAACAACAGCTAGGACGCATGTTGTAACAACAGCTAGGACGCATGTTGTAACAACAGCTAGGACGCATGTTGTAACAACAGCTAGGACGCGTGTTGTAACAACAGCTAGGACGCATGTTGTAACAACAGCTAGGACGCATGTTGTAACAACAGCTAGGACGCATGTTGTAACAACAGCTAGGACGCATGTTGTAACAACAGCTAGGACGCGTGTTGTAACAACAGCTAGGACGCGTGTTGTAACAACAGCTAGGACGCATGTTGTAACAACAGCTAGGACGCATGTTGTAACAACAGCTAGGACGCATGCTGTAACTGTGGCGATACAAGCTGCGTCTTTACATAAAACAAACAAACAAACAACTTTATTTCCAATCAAGTACACAGTACATAGACATTAGTACATTGGTTTTTCAAATTCTTAAGGTTAACATTCTTAGAGTAAGGATGATGGTGAGCTCCATGCGACGATTCCGGGATGTGTCCATGGGCGGGGAGTTGAGGGCTTACCGATAAGTGCGAGCTCACGGCGCGAAACGAGAAACAGCTCGTATTCATGGGCGGGTTTCGAACCCGCGGTCTTTCTGCCCGAAGCAGAGACCTGATACCTAACACAGGCCGCAGACCACTCGACCACTGTGGCTGCAATGCATAAATTAATGAGATTCACGAGCATATAATTTAAGTTTTCAAGGAAAATAACATACACACAATTTTACGTTAACCGGAATGCAATAAATTATTCTTTCAGACACTGTCGCCGCAAATTGGAAGGATTCAAACCTCCTTAACAATCAATGACACGTTATTTATGAATGGGCTGTTGCAAGAAGGGAACAAAAATGACATGTTAGTTAACAATGTTTATTTTAAAACATACGAAAAATGGCACAAGTATATCACAAATTAATGCAAAATCAATAGAATCCTATGGCCTAAATTCAACCTAATTTCACTCATAACTAGTTATCTAGTCTCGTCTTACTCGGAATGGCAGGAAAGACGACACGCTGTCACACTAACGACATACGAAAATGGTAAGTGACCATGTCATAAATTAATGAAAATCAATGCAACCCTATCAACTATTTCACTGATAATAATCACCCAAACACACTTTCGCAGCGAATGATACGAAGAATGGCACCTTGTTCACGCCAGCCACACTCGAAGAATTCACTCCATTGCGCGCTGACTCCTTTGTTGAGGGGCCGTCTTATTGTTTACACGTGTGTGTGCATACACTGCCTCCAGAGTGTCCATGCTGCTGTTCCTTAACCTCCACTGGTTTAACCCTTTCACGACCAAATTATTTTCATACTGATCAAAATATTGCGTAAATTACCACGCATCTTTACTAATTATTATGTAATTTTGTCGTATTTTTGAACGAAATATTTCGAATATGGGACTAAAGGGAATGATTTTTAAAGTTTGTTTGGGACATATCAACCCAACGGTAGCCAAAGGGTTAAAACGGTATCACTGAGTTGCAGTGCGTTAATTTATATTTCCACGTAATTCCTGTCGTTGATTTTTCGAGATGATTAACGTAGACATTAAATCCAAATTGACGTTGAATTTCCAAACTTCTCCAAGCTGCTCATAGGCAAGAACTTCACCCAAGTTAGCACAAACTTCTTCAATAACTTCTCAGTACGAACTTCTTCTAGGATCCAGTTGCACATGAGCGAAAGAGAGACCATCCTCCTCCCCCCCCCTAGAAGATAAGGAAAATCTTTCATAAGTTCACGCCTTGACAGAGCTGCTAATATGCTATGCTGTTTTATGGCATATTGTTTCTATTTCCCATTCCAGAAGTATTCTCACCTCCACGTCGGGATAATTTTTGTCTTGTCTCTTGTAGTTTACCTCCCCTCGTTCGTCGACGCCCTATCGCTTCCAAGCACCGAGTTTATCTTCCCTCTCGGAACTTTTGAACTGGCTTGCTTTCCAGGCAGCTGCTTATACATCTTTTGGTATTTTAGAAACCACGTCTTAGTTCCACCCTTCGTTGAGCTACTGACGACATCTTTCATTGAGCTACTGACGGTTGATGAAGCAAACGTTGAGGCGTAAATCATGTCCTGTGAATTTTGCAGGATTGGTGCTCAGACTGCTCCCGATTCACAATAGCGTGCGTGTTTGTTGTTCTGGTGGGGCAACCGTTGAGTTTTAATGGCTAAATGCCGCATGCCATCACACATCATAACACCTCTCACACATCATCACACTTCATCACACATCATCACACTTCATCACACATAATCACACATCATAACACCTCTCACACATCATCACACGTCATCACACACAATCACACATCATCACACTTCATCACACACAATCACATCTCCCACACATCATCACACTTCATCACACATCAACGAGGACGCATATTATAACAGCTAAGACGTATGTTGTAACAACATCTAGAACGCATGTTAAAACAACAGCTAGGACGCATGATGTAACAACAGCTAGGACGTATGTTGTAATAACAGCTAGAACGCATGTTAAAACAACAGCTAGGACGCATGATGTAACAACAGCTAGGACGTATGTTGTAACAACATCTAGAACGCATGTTAAAACAACAGCTAGGATGCATGATGTAACAGCTAGGACGTATGTTGTAATAACAGCTAGAACGCATGTTAAAACAACAGCTAGGACGCATGATGTAACAACGGATAGGACGTATGTTGTAACAACATCTAGAATGCATGTTAAAACAACAGCTAGGACGCATGATGTAACAACAGCTAGGACGTATGTTGTAATAACAGCTAGAACGCATGTTAAAACAACAGCTAGGACGCATGATGTAACAACAGCTAGGACGCATGATGTAACAACAGCTAGGATGCATGATGTAACAACAGCTAGGATGGGTGTTGTAACAACAGCTAGGATGCATGTTGTAACAACAGCTAGGATGGGTGTTGTAACAACAGCTAGGATGCCTGTTGTAACAACAGCTCATGTCCATAGAATTCAGACCCGTTGGACGCCGCTCATCAATCTTAATTAATTTATTACACGTACTATACCGGTAGCGATCATGATGCAACGTATTATAGAGGTAACCATTGTTTCTCTTCAATGACAGAAAAACAACGAAAATCTCACAACTTGATCGTAAAATATTACGTGGAATCTGCTCGATTTGTTCCGTTTGCCTTTGAGAAGTATTTTCTGGAAAATATTTCGTCCGTTTCGCAAACGTCTGTAAAATTATTCTCGCAACACATTTTTTGTGATCTCAAATGTTCTCTTTCCCAGCCTTGAATTGCGTGCTGAACTTGTGAAACAAAATACTTAAACTAAAGCCAAAAAATACTGCACGATCAAAAGTTAGGCCTGTTCTTACCTTGCTTGTTCAGTTTTAGTATGGAATTATTTTTTAAAACGCAAAGGGAACTGTAAATTCTAAGGGAAAATTTTCCTATTTCCAGTTCTGGAATTTTCATAAACACCGATTAATACAAACTAAATTCAGTTCCTTACCCCCCGTTGTTTTGTGGTCACGTCCTGGAAGTGAGTTAAGTTTTGTGGTTCCGAATCAAAGCTTCATAAACAATTTTGATGGTACTCTTTCGTTGCAGGCACGCTTCTCCTATTACGTTTTTGTGTGAAGCCGTTATTGAATTGGCCACTTTTATTTCGTTTGCCATTTTCGTCAGAACGGAATTTTTTGTCTGGCAAAAATTCAAGCGCTCTAATCTTTGCCATCTTTTAAGTCCTTATTTGAAAACTTTTGCTGCAGGGAATTTGAATTGGAATTACAAATTCACTATTTGTACAGCAGGGTCAGTACTTTGGATGGACATATGAGAGTTGAAACCAAGACTTGTTCTTGCTTTGCATCAATAACTTCATTTCAATGCTTCTATCTCTGCCGGGATTGAATAATCATGAACCAATATCTCTGCCTTTATAATGATCTCGGTAAGCAACCACTAAGTCCGTTTATTCTAATGAAGAACTGAAATCTCTGTTTTATTAGCCTATTTTCGATCAACTGTTTTTACTTTGAATAGTTTCAAGCTCCAATCTCAGCGTTAACATCCGTCTCGAACCGTTACTTCCATTTTCACACCTAAGCTTCGACCCGTTCTCTTCCTTCGTACTGTAATCTAGACACATTTTCTCTTCTTCCCTACCTTAATCTATACCAGTTATCTCTTCCTTCCTTACCTTAATCTATACCAGTTATCTCTCCCTTCCTTACCTTAATCTATACCAGTTATCTCTTCCTTCCTTACCTTAATCTATACCAGTTATCTCTTCCTTCCTTACCTTAATCTATACCAGTTATCTCTTCCTTCCTTACCTTAATCTATACTAGTTATCTCTTCCTTCCTTACCTTAATCTATACGTGTTATCTTTTCCTTCCTACTGCAATCTAAAGCAGTTAACTCTATCTTCCGTACCTTAATCTATACCAGTTTCTCTTCTTTCCTTCTGCAACCTAAAGCAGTTATCTCTTCCTTCCTACCGCAACCTAGAGTAGTTATCTCTTCCTTCTTACCACAATCAAGAGCAGTTATCTCTTCTTTCCTACAGCAACCTAGAGTAGTTATCTATTCCTTCTTACCATAATCAATAGCAGTTATCTCTTCCTTCTTACCGTAACCTAGAGTAGTTATCTATTCCTTCTTACCATAATCAAGAGCAGCTATCTCTTCTTTCCTACTGCAACCTAGAGCAGTTATCTCTTCCTTCCTACCGCAACGTAGGGCAGTTATCAGATGCATCTTTGCACAAGTGCTGATCATTCAATGCCCTGCAAATGCAACACGAACAGCGCTGATGACAACCAGATTAGATGCAGCGTAATCAGGAAAATGACCCAAACTTCTGGTGATTGTTTCGGGGCTCTGTCAAATAAGCGAGTTCCTGTGTAGCAGCTCATGTCATGCCCGTTGCTTGATCATTTTTTGTTTATTCTGCTTTTCGATTTGTGAACTGGTTTCTTTCGTTTCTTTCGTTTCTTATATGGAGCGTAACAAGGAGTGGAGTGACTTAATTGTCGAGGGAGGAGGAGTTTGGATTCGGGCGAAATTTTACCCGAAGATCCTTCAGGCTTGTTTCCAGTTAGGTTTTACAGTCAACGTCGTGAAAAAAAAACTCAAATCATCTCCGGTAAATGAGGAAACGCTGCAATTTGACGAAGGAAATGAACCGTTACTTTACCATCATGCGACATCAGTTATGTTAATAAGAACGCCCAGCAGCGATAATTAGTATGATCAGTCCTATGAGTTAGATATTGAGTACCAACTCCCATTTTTTACATTATGAACTAAATACTCTTTCTTATAATACTTGTTTTTCAAGTCTGTGTTATTATCCGACCAAAATTGTCGACAAACTGCGTTATTCGTTGAAATTTTAGTCTCAGGCATAAGAGTTATGTCCTTATGGAAATGAGAAAATAACATCTCGGAAATACGAAAACAATGTAGTTTCTTTTATGTTCATATGCTAACGGTAATATTACTACGGTTTGTCATCAGTTTAAATTTACAATAAAGCAAAATCGTAATGGCCGCTCGTATTTACGTATCACAGATACGATGAATTCGGTCCAGCGTTCAAAAATTGGCGCTTGAATTCTGTGTTTAGCAGAGCGCTGTATGTGCCCACGTGCATGAGGTCATTAGAAACCACATCAAAATTAACGACTCCCTTATAATGGTGATGTAATTCAATTTTGTAGTTAGGTTTGCATCGTACCCTGTCTTGTCTACAGTCATACTCACGGTGTCTGGGGCTAATATTCATGACTAGCTAGTTCGTAAATGTTTATTGCATTTGCATTAAACATTTACGACGAATTATTGTGTTTTAAATGAATAATTTTCATTAATATATACAGTACTTCCATTCTGCATTTTATCTATTGATAACATGGCCGTGTAGGAGAAGAAAGCTAATAGCGGAAAAAATTGAGTATTTTATAGTGATCGGGCGCCTTTGGTATCCGCAATACAATGCTTATACTACATGCATACCTATTCTGATTTCAGTTCAATAATTTTTCTTCAGTAATAGATAGGAAGTAATGGGACGGACACACACAGATACAAAGAGCAGGAGAGAGAGATGCAGATACATAGTCTGTTATATATATATATATATATATATATATATATATATATATATATATATATATATATATATATATATATATATATGGATAGATAGATTGATTGCTAATTGACGAGTCATATTGAGCTATCCACATCCCTCACTTCACCGCGGAGCAAGAAGCAGTTTTTTTTGTTCAGTATTTTTGCACTGCATGATAGGAGCTGCAATGTGTGGCTACAGATCTCATACAACAGAATCAAATGCTGACCTTCATCCTAGCTGGACTGACAGGACAATGGTTCAACTCTACTGACAGCTCACTGAATTGCACAGTGTTTCTAAAATACTATTGGTACTAATGAGACTCAACATGAGAATATATGAATTCATTATCAAGTCAGGAATGTTTCTCGCGGCCGCAGCGGGCGAGTCTCTCTCGCACAGTGAGCTACTTCCTGTATCAGTGATACCTGGTCGTGCCAGAATGAACGAGGGAATTTCCAGAAATTATTGTATAAACTAGCATATCAAAAACTGGAGTATTTGAATAATGGTTGATTTTTCAGCTCTGCAGTATTAAATTATCTGGACCACATATCGGGAATGATTTTGCTGTGGAGATATCAGGCGCTTTGAATGCAGGTTCGCCGTAAGGTATGAATTTTTTTGCGATATTTTGATGAACATACAGTTTTGTATGTGTACGAATAAAATTGTATGCTTAACAATAACTGATAGGCGATCAAGCATAGACTTTAATAAGGCAAAACAATATTCCTATCATGCTGTACATTGTCCTCTACTTACGCTTACATGAAGCATTGTTGCAGTAAGAGTAATAATCAATACTATAATAAGAACCCCGTCCGTCCGTTCCTCCGTCTGTCTGTCTGTCCCTGTGTCACACTCGTCTAATCAATAGCTTTGATAGCAACAAAGATAAAGCTTAAGAAATACAAGAAATCATTCTATTGCATTAATTTTCTGTGGCAATCCAATTCCCTTCCACTTGCATTATGGTATCCAGAATACACAATCGGTTTATTTTTACAAATAGAACTTTTCTTTGGACCTTTTTCTGTTAAAATTCATCATGATGCTTTGATATCTTTAATTATTAATGTGAAAAGAAATGTTTTCAATTGGTTTGACCAGTAACCTGGCTACCACTTAGTTTAAGGCCAAAGATTTTGGAAACTGAGTTGTTGTTCTCGGAATTGTGATTTTCTTGAGAAGCTTCGAAGAGATAATAGAGGATATTTCAGAATAAAATTCGGGTAAAAAATACCAACATGGATAAAAACGTGTTCAACCGTAAGAGAGAAGTAGCAAGACTTCGACAGCAAGAAAGACGCCGAAGACTATCGGACGAACAACGCGAAATGGCAAGATGAAGCAATGCTGCTCGCCAACGAGAAGCTAGAGCTAACTTGATCCTTGAACGGCGTTTGGCAATTCTACGGAATAATGCAGAGCAACACCGAGTAGCTAGAGAGAGCTTCACGCATGAAAGAAGAGAGGAAATTCTTCGGCATAACGCTGAACAACATCAAGTGACACGAGAGAATTTAACCCGAAAAAGAAGGAATGAAATTCTTCAGATTATTGCCGAACAGCATCGAGTTGCACGAGAGAATTTAACTCAAGAAAGAAGGGATGACATTCTTCAGGAAAATGCATTCGCTCACAGATTAGGTAATTATTTGATTAGACGAGCATTGCACTAGTAATATTATGAATGATAATAGTAATAATGACAGATAATATGGTTCTAAATTATTTTAATAATAATAAAGCCCATCCCTAATCCCACAAGTAAGAAGTTGGTCCGCGCAGAGCAGGAGTAGCACAGCCCTGCCTCAGTTTTGCACCATCAATGTGTGTGAAGATTAAAAAACGTCAACTTTCTTGATAGAAGTTAGTGGAATTTTATGCTGAACGACCGAAGACTTGAGAAAAGCGGACTGAAGTTAATTCTAAATTCCGTTTCATATTTGATACCGTAAATAAATTTAAAAAAACGCAGGTTTAGGAAAATGAAAAGCAGGGTCTGTCACCGAATCCTAGCCGATTCTTTGTCGTTGTGACTGCAAAGTAATTTGATTTAATATTCATTGGCAATCAAGAGTTTTGAAATCATTAATGTAAATTTTGGCAAACTCAAACCCAGGAGAACGATCATAAAAATGCCCCAGAAAATTTGATTGGCTTTGATGCTGCGTTTGATGCAAGCGCTTGAGGCTGCAGGCATGACGGTAGCCTAGATACCGGTGCTTGAAACGTCTCTTATTTCTACCTGAAGCTCTTATTTCTGCTGCTCGAGATCCTCGCTGTTATTCCTTTGAGAATGCAGGCCATTCACAGACGGAATAAGCAGGTAGAAGCCCAACGAAACAAGGGAGGTCGGAAGAGGCACGTGCTAATTTCAACACGTTCTCCTGCAGATTCAAGTCCTACATAAATGTTCTCATCTTGCAAAACTTTTCGTGAAGATAATTGTTTAAAGACTTTCTGGTGTGCCTAATTCTTAAGAAACGCTTCGCTAACGTATACCTATAAATTTCCGCTACATTATGAACGAGGTAGTCAATTATCTATACTCTCTTTGGTCGGAAACAGTCGGTGCACACAACTTTTGCAATTCGTCGGCAGCAGTTGGTGCGGAGAGTAAAAAAAGTCTAAAACTTTAATTCTTACATTATACTTTCAGCGTTACACATTACACTTTAAAAAAGCACAACGAACAGAGATAAAGAATTAATTTTGCAAATGTTTTCTGCAGCAATAATGCCGGAATGTTTTCCCAAGTGTGCACCAACAGTTTGCAATCAGAGGGAGATTTAAAAGAAAAAAATAATTAGAATTCTCACTGTACGTGCTGCAAAGCTACTACATCGAACCACACACACAGACATAATCGACGACAAAAAATTTAAAAAACGTATGTCTTTTCGGAAATAATGCAATGAAAAATTCTTGGCACATAAAGACAATCGGTGAATTTGCACTGAGAAGAAAGTTCCTGCAGAGACAATGTTGCCAAAGCTTCGAGTTTAGTGGCAGCGGCGCTCCCTGGTATCGCATCCAGGATCTCAGGCTTTGTTCTTCTGAGCTGACTCATCATCTCGCTTCGATCGGATGCGACGCAACAGCTCCGGCTGCTGTGTGTCCAATTCTCGGAAAGCTCTATGATTTGACCTGCCTTATTTCAACACAAGATTTAGATCGCAGTGAGATCGACACCGTTTCAAGCAGCGCTCCCAGGCGTTCAAACTGATAGCGCATTTCCGTCGTCAGAGAATGCAAAAAATATTTCCTAGGAAGGACGGGTGAAGATGGTTGCTGCCACCCCTTATCCCCCTAAAAGGTGTGGGGAAGGATTGCTGCCTCCCCTTATCCCCCTAAAAGGTGTGGGGAAGGATTGCTGCCTCCCCTTATCTCCCTAAAAGGTGTGGGGAAGGATTGCTGCCTCCCCTTATCCCCCTAAAAGGTGTGGGGAAGGATTGCTGCCTCCCCTTATCTCCCTAAAAGGTGTGGGGAAGGATTGCTGCCTCCTCTTATCCCCCTAAAAGGTGTGGGGAAGGATTGCTGCCTCCCCTTATCCCCCTAAAAGGTGTGGGGAAGGATTGCTGCCTCCCCTTATCCCCCTAAAAGGTGTGGGGAAGGATTGCTGCCCCAATCCTCTTCTGTCCCAAGGAGAGTATGAGAATGATTGTCGAAGTTAGGACGATCAGGCGACGCAGTTTCAAGGAGCGCCCGCTCTAATTACTGGCATTTCCGCTCCAAGTCTTTAACTGGAGACGAAGAGATGCGTTAACTATAAATAACTGTAACTGCCTTGTACTAATTATCTCGAACGCTTCTATCCTCGTACAGTCAGAAAGAAAGTTACTTTTTCGGCTTGAAAATATTGTGAGCGGCAGGAAATAATTAAGGATAACTTTTAGTGGGTCTACACGGCATAAATTATTCTGACTCTGAAAGTTTGTTTTATAATTGAAGTTCCAACATGTAAGCGAGATAAACTTGGCATAAGAGAGACGATATACATTACAGAAATAAATTGCAGGAAGTTTTAACTATCAGGATAAAATTCAGCACAAGTTGTGCCCAATTATTGTACATTATCTGAATGCTACACTATCTAACATGAACATGATGTTTTTTGTTCTTCTTTCAAAAAGTAATGCCGTTCTAACCAGAATCCTCTGTGTTTCAATTAACTTCAATTCTTATTTGCCATTGGTTTCATGGTTGATGCTTTGTTTGTTTATGTGTATTTGGGCATTACTAAGCTGCTCCTGCTTCTGTTATCGCTCTCATTTGGGGATAGACTTCACACTCAAGTCGTTAACTTCTTCTATTTTCTTTCACTACTGTCAATTTTTCGTCACTTCTACTATTGAGCTCCTGGTTACCGCCCGTAGAGGGTTGTTCTGACAATAAAGCTTAAGCTTAAAAGTTTTCACTTTTTATGTACGACTTGTTTTTATTTTCACTGACTTGCGTTGAGTCGATTGCTGTAATTATTACGTAAACGGTGATAAAGCCTTTTTATAAAGCCTTTTTTTGGTATAATTGTGATAACTTCGTAGGAATAGAATTATCCTACAATTTAATGTGAAGTAGCGATGGGAAATTCTCGTAGTCGGTGGCACGTATACTATCGCCAGAATACCTTACATCAAAATTTGAAATTCTCTGGAAACTCCTTCCACTCCTGCGATATTTATTCACTGAAGTTTAATTTTACTGAATTTTTACGTTTGATATGCTAGTGGACGCGCGCGTTTTGCGGAGGAGTTTCCACATTGAAGGATGTGCCTTTGGTATCCAAAATACAATGCTTACAATACATGTATGCCCGTTCGATTAAGTCAATATTTTATCTTCGTATTGCAAACATACTAGTGTACCTAGCCGTCAAAAATGACGCCAGGGATTCTGTGATAATACTTCAGTGGTGCTCGCCAATGAACAACAATTCCAACAATTTATTTTATTCTCCTTTTGTGCAAGTCTTCTTGCGATATATTAGCTGTCCTCTTCACAAACCTTTTTCTTTTAATTCGTCTTCTTTCGTTCAAGTCTTCTTGCGACACGGTGGCTGTCCTTTCCGTAAATTTTTTCGTTTCTAATCTTCTCCTTTCTTCTATTTCTTTCAGTGACATCGTAGCGCATATTTCAGCTTTTTTTGCACTATCCATCTTTCTTCACTCTTAACTGCGTTCTTTAGACAAAGTTTGCCTCTTTAGACGCTTTTTTCACGATCACGGTCCAGCCTTGCTTTGCATTCTTGATAAGTTTTTTGAAAGATAGCTCTCCTCTTGAGCTTATCATCCATGGCTCGAACATTGACCATATCACTGGTACTTTGGTGAGATATTTGTCTTCTTTTCCACTCGCGTATTAGTCTGCGTTTTCTTCCTTCTGGTCTTTCTTCCACTGTTCTAATAAATTCTTCAGATTCAATTTATATCCAAAAACATACTTGTAGATGATACAGCATATCCCCGTTCTATGTATGATACTAGTGTGCCCAGCCGTCAAAAATGATGGTAGAGATTTTATGAGAATACCCGTGCCATCAAAAATGATGGCAATTATTGTTGGAAAGATAATAAATCAAATTACATATAAGAACGCAATGCAATATATTTAGTTTCATATATACTAGTGCAATGCCCGTTAATAATTTGTTGCAAATGCCCGAGATTTGCTGCATGAGCAAACATGAGGTGCTTGCTCATGTTAATACCATTGAATTAAAGAAACGGGGTCTTCCTCACTGCCATTTTCTGTTTATATTGGAGAATGACCATGGAACCTGAGAAGATATTGACAAAATTGTTGTTGCAGAGCTAGTGCACGCGTGCCCTCGAAAATGATGGCAAAAAATATTTATAAATCTTTGTTGAAATAATCTTTCTCTCGCTCTTCTTTTTCGCTCTCGATTCAGTCTTTTTTTCGTTCGAGTGGAGTTTCCATGCTTAAGCTTATTTCAAAGGTAACTTATTTTTCTTGTGACAGTAATAAACACTTAGAATACAGTATTTTTGAGTCGCAATATATCGCTGAACTCGGTATCCACGATACGGACTCGAGTATATTAGGCTGTGGATCTCTCTAATTTTTTTGAAAGGGACTCATTATAGTGCACTTGTGCAGCGAAAATGAGTGTATTAATTTACCAGTGAACTGAAACCAAGACCGTCAGGGCTAATCCATTCTTAAGAGCGTGACACAAAATCAATTTTTGTGACACGAAATCTTTGGTTAAGTGGTAGCCAGGTTACTGGTCAAACTAATTTAAAACATTTATTTTCGTATTATCAATTAAAAATATCAAAGCATCTTGATGAATTTGAACAGAAAAAGGTACAAAGAAAATTTCAGTTTGTAAAAATAAACAGATTGTGTATTCTGGACACCATAATGCAAGTGAAAGGGAATTGAATTACCACAGAAAAATAATGCAATAGAATGATTTCTTGTATTTCTTAAGCTTTATCCTTGGTGCTATCAAAGCTATCGATTAGAAGAGTGACACACGGTCGGACGGACAGACAGACAGACGGACGGACGCGGCTCTTATTATATTATAGATTTACAAAGGACAAACGTTTTAATAGAGTATTTTTTTTAATGACAACATTCCTAGTAAAAACTAAGACAGTTTTTTACTGCTGCAATTGACTCTGCAATTCGTGTCATATTCGGGTACAGTGTACCCGAATCATAGGGCAATACCCCGCCGAAATCGGTATCCACGATACGGACTCGAGTATATAAGGCTCTGGATCTCTGTAATTTTTTTGAAAGCGACACGAAACATATAAATAAATAAATATATAAACACACGACGGTTATTGTTAGTATTAGATTAGATATTAAATACTAAGGCTGTTCAAAAGCATCTTGCCGTTGAGAAAAGTTATATTCTGTTTATTTCAATCACCAGCTTGGTCGACTGGTGAGCGAATCTGCTTGCGAGCGGAAAGACCCGGGTTCGAATCCCGCTGCGGACATGGTTCACGCAGCTAGAAATACGGCATGGGACTTGGGTAAACAACCGAATAATTATCGAAGTAATTATCCGACCCAAGAATGGGCCCGAAGGTTCGTTCCTAAAGCCTCATTCTATTCTTATTCTATTCTATTATTTTGGGCTGCCACTGGTAGTTGATGACTTCTTGATGAGGAAAACCATCTTCCAGCAAGTTACTAAGGCAGAAGAGCAAGTGGAACTCCTAGCATTTCCTGGCAAAATATATCCGAAATAGCTTATGCTAGACAGGATCGAAAACTCAATCAAATATGCAACAATTCATGTTCTACGTTCAAAAGTAGGATATTATCAAAACAAATAGTACCGAGTTACTTTTCAAAAGGAAGCGGTTTTATTTAGAGACTTACGGTGTGTCCGTTGGATGAGGCAGTCGATGTAAAGGTGCTGGTCCAATAGCATAGTTTAAAGTAAAAACATTCAGTAATTGAGTAGAAGAAGACTGTATCTATGCAACCTTTTAAACGAATATTTCCCCCATCTTGTAAGGGAACAACAAATTGTAGTGACGTAGTACTGGGTTCCGTATCGTGACTACCTGCCCAACTAGGGGCCTCTACTTGGGATATTTGATATTTTCTCTGCGCGAAGTTTCAACTGCTGCGAAGAAATTCAACTTGAAAAATATGCGAAATACCTTATGTACGACAGGGTCAAAAACTCACTCTAATGCAGTATTTCGACTTTTGGGTATATATTCCTGAAACTATATTTGCCATTGTGGTGATACGTATTAGAAAAGGGTGAATAATGTCTAATTTATTATTAAATGATCAGATTAATACATATAAAGAGGGGAAAAGTTTTCGCTGCCTAATTTTAATTGTATATTGATATATTGCATAATGATTGATTATTGACGAGTTATTTATTCTCTCCAACTTTACGTCATCTTGGTTTCAATACATGGTTTTTCTGTATGCTATCTTTCCGTTATATTACAATTAATACTTATAAATGACACAATTAATTAAATACAACAACCATACGTAATCGCACTAGAGGGACTCTAATCCTCTGGTAAAGGTGTTCCCAGTACTTCTTTTCAATGGCAAGATGAAGGGCAATGATACCCACAAAAGATTCAATACATGTTATTCTAAATATCACGCGATGAGAAGTGTGAGTTATTTACCACATTTTGACACATGAGCCACATCATGATGTCCTATTAAACAGTGCACTATTGATGGATCATTTGCATACCTAATAGTTGAATAATCAAATGTGCACACGGAACAATTTAGTTAAATTAATTGGCGTTCACATCGGATTACGAAATCTACCCTGTCACTAACCTCGATTTCATTGACAATATCAATATTGGAACCTGTCCATTACACTGGAGATTCATTGTTGATGATGGGTTACAATGTTTAACACTCACGATATAACTCCTTAAAGATGCCGTTACTTTTCCCTCCTATCACGGTGCCCCTAAATTCTCCTATGCCCTAGCTAGACCTACATACATGTCGCTCTAGTCCCAGCAGCCTACATCGTCGCCGAGATCTAGTTCTCAGGTCCTAGTTCCCGTATCTATCCTTACTACCGCTTTTATATGAGCCTTGCTCCTCCCACGTATCCTTTCGTTTCATTTTCCAATCTCCCTAATTGTCCAATGGTCTGAAATAGGCTTCTAACGTTTGTGATATAACCCGCCCACTCTTCAATCAATTTTAGTTTCACGATTACCTGATTTTTGAGAGTCACACGGTCCTAACCCAAAAATCTTCTCTTGCTTGACACTTATTTTATACAAAAATAACACCTCGATTTTTCTGAAGTGCAGGCGCTTGTTTATGTTTCTACTTCCCTCGAGCTTGCCTTTCGGTTAACAGCTCAACACTTGACACCTTCAGCTTGAGGGTTTCACGACTGCGAATTCCTCGTGCGATACACACACCTCATACATCGCCTGGAATATACAAACCTACGAATATATCATAACTACCATGACACCATTGTAATTTAGGGATGAAATTTTATGATATCTCATCTACTATTCAGTAGACGAATTTCCTCCTATCTCAATCCTTTAGAACGTGACAGAGAGACGGACCAGGCAAACAAGCAATCAAACAAGCAAGCAAGCGAGCAACAAACTGTGTATTATTATATAATGAGATTATTACAACACTCTATCTTCGTATGATAAACATAATATTAACGTCATAAACTTTACATTTGCGATGATCACAAAGAAAAGAATCTTACGGAGTCAGATCGGGACTGTACGGTGACCATTCTATCGCATGTCGAACTTCAATGACACGATCTCCAAAAACTTGTTAAAGTGTTCTTCAGGCGAATATTTTTGTGTCATGGGCCTCCATCTTGCATCCACTACACTCCTTCGAATTTATGCCCGGAACCAGCCTGCAGCTGTGGAATAATTCCTTCATTGAGCATGTCTAGGTATTTATCGCCATTCAAATTCCCTTTATATAAAATTATTCCAACAACGAGGCCACACTAAGGTAACCTAATCCAAACCGAAATTTTTTTCTCGGGAGATTGTTTTTCGAATAATTTCTTGGTGGCTATTTGTAAGGTGAATATGATCTATTATTTTACAAATTAACAACACCATTCATATGGAAAGCCACCTCGGCTAATACAACGAGGGTTTCAACCAATCTTTCTTGACTCTCCATAAGCCATCCGCAAGACGTTCTTTTTTTGAGATCATTTTCTAACAATTCCTGGCAAATCCTTGGTTTGTAAGGAAAATAAATTAAATTTCTCTTTATAATTCTACGAACTGTTGACCGAGATAAATTTGTTCCATGTCGTCGGCTTGAAAAATTTTCATTCTTTTCAATTTGGCTGTGCACCATTTTGATATTTTCTGGTGCTCTTGTAAAACGTTTTCCGGAATTCCCCTCGTTTCTATTAAGTATTGTTCAATGTGTAGAAACTTTTGCAACAGTTTTTCTCACAGTGGGTTTTCTCACACAACTTCCTTGAACATGATTTTGAAATTGGTGAATGACTTCTGTGACATTTTTGATATTTTAGTGACTTTTAGTGACGCATTTATAAGTATTTGAAAAAAAATGAAACTTTTTTGTAGCCTACCCTGTATAGTGGGATTTCAGACGTTTGTGCAGTTTAAAACTCTGTCAATGTGCTAGTTATTAGATTCACAAGAAGTATGTCTGTGAGGAATTGATTTCCAAGGTTGCAAAAACGACGTTATGGTTCATCTGCAAGCAAGCAAGTTCCGCGAGTCTCCGAGAAAAACGCTTATCTTTTTGTAACAAAGTCAGTGTTTTTCCATTACTAGGGAAATCTCCAAGAAGTTCTGAAGGACCACCTCGTGTTTGAAACCTGTTCTGCTTCGCAGAAAATAGGTTGGGTTGATAATTGGTGATACCCTCTGGGACACGAGATGGAAGTAACCCGCACATGCAGGAGGTCAACATTCTTCTGGTTGTGACGCAGTGTGGGTGCAACTCCTGTACCACTCCTAAAAAGTTCTTTGAGGCACTGTCATAGAAATATAGTCTTTATAACTTCCAGACAGATTAACTGTACGTTAGGCACTGTTTAACAACCCGGTTTTTGGTAAATATTGAAGAATAATTTTTTTTTGACCACCGCTGGTATCAACATAAATGCTGCAAGAAAAATCCTAGTAACGATTCCAAGGGGCAAGACATTTGTGCTGGAGAAGCAACATGTGGGGTCTTCTAGTGTGCGTAGGTGATGCTTGGTTAGGGAAGATGAAAATTGTTTCTTCAATTGTTTCAGTCTTTCCTGAATTGTGAATTTGAAGAATTCAGGACGGAATAAATAAATCGTCGAATAAAACTAGTAACTGTGTCTGTCGTTTACGGCGCAGTTGTATATAGTTCATAGTACATTATCCATGTCGTAATAGTTATATAAACTACCTAATAGCTCCAAATACACTTCAAGATAATACATAAATCTAGAAATGTGAAACTTCATGCCCTCCTAAGACATGGGAGGAGGGAGAGGAGAACTTAAAGCGGTTTCCTCTGCAGTAGAGGAGGAGGAGGGGGAGGCTTGATCAGGTTCCTGAACTCGCGCAATATCCTCCAATACCTCCAAAACTGCAACCTTCAGGCGATCTTCAGTACTCTGCGTGAGGTAAGACTCAAGCGTAGAGTAGCATTTAGTATGGATGGTGATCCTCAGTACCCTGAGTGAGGTAAGACTCAAGCGTAGAGTAGCATTTAGTATGGATGGTGATCCTCAGTACCCTGAGTGAGGTAAGACTCAAGCGTAGAGTAGCATTTAGTATGAATGGTGATCCTCAGTACTCTGCGTGAGGTAAGACTCAAGCGTAGAGTAGCATTTAGTGTGGATGGAAAACA
Organism: Trinorchestia longiramus; assembly: GCA_006783055.1. NCBI lineage: Eukaryota > Metazoa > Arthropoda > Malacostraca > Amphipoda > Talitridae > Trinorchestia > Trinorchestia longiramus. The sequence continues at coordinate 26,421 of VCRD01004378.1, forward strand.
TGGCTTCTGCTTCAAAACTTGGCTTGTGCCACACGCAGGGTAGCTTGTCGATGCAGCAGCTGAAGAAGATATTAATTGGATGAGTGAGATCATCAAGAAGATCATCTGATCTGTGCTTTACGGATGGTGTCCTAGCATCGCCTTGCTCGCTTATTGCTATAATTTATGCATTTACAATATGTTGCAAAGTACACGTACAAGATACGAGCGTACATGTCCATCAACAAGATAATTTGCATTATCCATGATACGAGGTAGTTTGGTTTCATTTTGTTGAAACACAAAGCAGCGATTTCCATGAGGAATGTTAAAAAAAAATATTTACCCGATATTCCTCTGTGTTGTAGTAGGTCATCTACAAATTATTATTAAACTAAGATATGCAGCCCTTGCTTTCAGTGGAATTTACAATTTTAGTCATACACCTGGACAATAATAACAGATCAATTTCACCATATTATACCTCTATGAGTTCCATCAATACAGCATGCCTTTAAATATTACTACTTATACTCTTGCAGGCAATACAAAGCAGTATTGTCTGTCTCTCTTACATGATGAACTGACTTACAGGTTCATGGGAAAGTCATCAGTACAAAGCCTGCATCAACAAGTTCTCATTCCCTACAGTTGAATACTGCTGAGTCATCGTCTGAAGATGACGGCAGCTTGTGCAGTCTCTTCATTTACGTAAACACTTCTGTTCCTTTATTCCGTACGCGACAAGTACTTACTGGTGGTGCGCAGAATTTGTACCTGTTTATCTTCATAACTGTTTTTTCTTAACGTGCGCAGTGAATGTAGCAGTTTGACTCAATATTTACCAGTAGCTTGCATAATTATTGTCTTTGTTGTTTCACACACGCAGTACTCCAGCGTTACAGGATCCATAAAGAAACAAATACATACAGGGTGTCTCAAAAAAATGTACTCACCCTTTAACCGTTGCTAACATGCTGTCTTCTTTGCGTTGCAGGTGTGAGGTTCGAACCTTTGCGAACATGATTAAATGTGATTAAAGAATCATGTTCGCAAAGGTTCGAACCTCACACCTGCAACACAAAGAAGACAGCATGTAAGCAACGGTTAAAGGGTGAGTACATTTTTTTGAGACACCCTGTATAACTCAGAAAGTTTTACTCTAAAAAAAAACCAATACCCCTTTGTACAAAAGTCTAAAAAACGCTTTATTTAAATTTTTGTTTGCTTTATAAATGTTATTCCTTTCCGATGGTTACCCCCAACTCTTGAACATTCATGTGTTCATATGACGATGCTACGTTTGAATAATATTTCATATCTCATAGCATTCAGTAATTTTGTATAGTTTTTGTCCCCGTTTGAAACACACACTTGTTTCTTACAACTGATACTTTTTGAGTTAAATCAGTTTATTTCAGGTCCGTAACGCTGGAAGTTACGTTATTCGATTGCAAATATTAGCAGTGATGTCGAATAGCACTGCAGCATACCGACCACCCCGCGTGTTGGCGGGTGTGCGCGTATTAGCGTTCATTGCGTCCAGGCACAAGGCACGCGCCGCAAAACTTGCCTCGGACACGCGAGAAATGTTCAGCACGCGAAGCACGCAGGCGCGACTCCGCAGAAGGGAGAAATTGTCCGAGTGCAGTCATGGCTTCATCAGCGCGGCAGCTCGACACTCAAACTACATACCTCTGGTAACTCATTTTATGAAGCCACTGATGTTTGACTTAGTGAAACTCTTAGAGGGCATCTCTTGATGAAACTTCTTTTCTGTAGCCTGACTCCCTTGAGTCACAAATGATGTTCGCATGATCTTATTAGCAGGTATGTTCATGGCGTGCGATAGTAGAGTCCAGGTAACATACACGTCACGAATTCGCGTGACAAGTGAGAATATAATAGTGATGTACGCTGCTCACGCAACACGAGTACTGGAAAGTGCGGCTACACTCCTCCAACTGGCCTACATTCTCTGTTAGTAGTGCAGCACCAGACACGCAAGTGCCCAGTTTGGAGGTGCCCAGTTTGGAGGTGCCCAGTTTGGGGGTGCCCAGTTTGGGGGTGCCCAGTTTGGAGGTGCCCAGTTTGGAGGTGCCCAGTTTGGGGGGTGCCCAGTTTGGGGAGGTGCCCAGTTTGGAGGGGCCCAGTTTGGAGGTGCCCAGTTTGGAGGTGTCCAGTATAGAGTCACTTTTGCGTGTTCTGCACGCAAAGGTTTCCTCAGCGTCCGAACCACTACACCAATCAGACAAAATACACGGATCTTTGAATTTGGCTTCCATTTAGAAGCGAGAGGAGCCTCATCAGTAAATCTGAAGTGACGTCAGGACTGTGTGTACTCTACCTCGCGAGCTTCCGAGCAGGCCATTGACATCTGACTTTTGCGAGCCTGCATTTGACAAGAAGCATTAAATTAGGCAGGTTTGTAGGACTGCAGGAGCTGCTTTGATATCAAGCGACGATAGCCATGCTAGCCGTACTAGGCGAAGGTGCTCTTGGGACACGTTTCCAAGAACTTGTTCCTGCAGGTTTCTTATTTTCTTCGTTCTTGTGCATCTCACAATTCACACTCCGTCTTTTATGGATTTTGTAGCTACTCATCCAATTGAATCAGAAGGTTAATAAAAGGGAGCTAAGAGCTTTTTAAGTTTGACTTACATTAGGATTATGCTAGTTTGTAACTTAACTAACCAACTCTTTTACATGCGATTTCATCTACTTATATAATACACAGTGTATCTCCATCGCTCTCTATTTGTGTCCGTCACATTTTTTCCCATCTACTACTGAAGAAAAATTATTGAACTAAAATCAGAATCTAAAGTAAATAACAACTTGAACTTTTGTTCCAATCACTCTATTAGATTTGCATATTTAATTAATTTATATGTGAAAATGAAAAATTTATTTAACTTCATAAATTCTTAATTTTATCACATCTAGACTGTAAAATTTAAACGGCCATGTTATCGATAGATAAGATAGAGAATGGAAGTTCTGTATATATTCATGAAAAATAGTCACTTCAAACATAATAATTCGTTATGAATCTTAAATACATTCTTTTTTTAATAATTTCAAATTAGTTGAATCTAATCAAACTTATGAGGCAATTATGGATCGAAAAATCCTTAAGTTTGTCAATTCTAAACCGTTTAATGTCCACGAGAACTATCTTGCATTCTTGTACCGGAAGGTTTCCAGTACTTTTTTTCACTGCTTGAATCCCGTCGTATTGAATGAACGACTCGCCAGTCTCAGTACTACAGGTCTGACTTCAGTTGTTACGTTATAGAAGATTTTACGATTTTAGTTTAACTAGAGAGTTCCCGTTGAAATTACACGGTTTAGATTTCACTAACTTGAAATCATTATAGAAATAAATGTATTAAAGATTTATGACGAATTATTGTGTTTTAAATGAATATTTTACACAAATATATACAGAACATCCATTCTACATCTCATCTATCAATAACATGGTCTTGATAGTATCCGTGGGAATTCCACGGTCTAAAAGTGTTAAAATTAAGGATTTATGAAATAAAATAATTTTTGATGCTTACCCTTGGTACTATCAGAACCTATATATTTTTCATGAATGTATACAGAACTTCCATTCTATATCTTGTCTTACGATAACATGGTCGTGTAGGAGAAGAAAGCAAATAATGGAAAAGGCATTTTATAGTAAATCGGCGCATTTGGTATCCACAATAGAATGCTTATAATACTTGTATACCTGTTCTGATATCAGTTCAACCATTTTTCTTCAGTAATAGATTGGAAGTAACGGGACGGACACAGAGAAAGAGAGAGAGATACGGAGATATAATGTAAGCTGGTAGCCCCACACGTGAAAAAATTCGCGATGATTTTTTTTCGTTTGATTTGTCAATGGATGCGGGTATTGCGAAGGAGTTTTCACATTGAAGGATGTACCTTTGGTATCCACAATACAATGCTTACAATACATGTATATCCGTTTCATTGAGAAGTCAAGACTTAGCATAAGCAGTTTATTTCACTACGCAATAAATATTTCGAATTTCGAGCATACTGGATATTCCAAAAATTATATTTGCCATCGTAATTCAGGAATGAAATTTCATGGTATCTTACCGTGTTATTCAGTAGACGAATTTTCTCCTTTCTAAATCCTTGAGAGCATGACAGAGAGACGGACCAAACAACTAAGCAAGCAAGTGAGCAAGCAACTAACTGTGTATTATTATATAGTGGGATTAGGCAAACCGTGATGAAATGCCAAATGTTTTCCGCCAAGCGAATGATACAATTTTTGGAATTCCTGGGCATATAAATCTAGAGTTTTAAGACTGCAAACCCATGCAATAATTTGTACTGTACCTGCACTATGCCTGCTAGAGGCCAACACGACTGCAACCCTTCTAGGAATTTGTAAATTAAAATTAAAGCAGGCAGTTTTTATCTCACAAATATCAGAGTGCTAAACATCTCAGCAGGTTCTGCACGTATGCAGACCAGCCTCGCGATGTGTTACTTTCCAGCCTAATGGTTGGCTTTTGTGATGCTTATCTTATTTGCAGGCTGACATCTACACTCATTAGCTAGCAGCCCTGCTTATTATTTAGTTAAGCTTCAACATTACGTATCATAATGCAGAGATGTTGATTTTCTCATGTTCTGTACAACCCCTGTGATGAACTTTATTTGTAGAAAAACAAAACGCATTGAATAAAATTTAAAAATCTTGGAAGATTCCAAGAGATCTCATGAGGAATTCAATGACAAAAGTTCTCTCTATAAGCACGTGATGAGTGAACTTTGACCATCCTCGTCCAGTCATCCCCGTGAAGGCAGATGCACTTTTATTGAGTAGTGCGCCAATATAAGGCAAGGAGTGAGCAATAAGTGTATTACAGTGTTTATTATGGAAGTTGCAGAGCAGTACCTCGCTTACTACATGGGCTGGTGAAGACCTACAATTCTTGTTTTTCTCATGCTAACAGACGGAGGAGAATAACATTTCAGGATAAATTGTTTTGGAGCGACGCTTGCCAAGCTGGAAGGACTGGAAAAGGAAAAACGAGAACGAAACTACGAGCGTAACACGTCATACTCACATTCCCCCAGCTCCCCTACCTACTTTTTTCTCTGATTCCCCACGTGGGCATAATGAGGCAAATATCTTTATAGTTTGAACAGTAATTTAAAGATTAAAAAAGCACATAAAATTCTTATAACTAAAAACAGACAATGTCTCTGTCAACATCCTGGGCTTGTATTGTGCAACCTCATTCTTTGAGCAGCGTAGTACGATCCAATAGAAAATATCTCCCTTTTCTCTGAATTACTTTAATTGAAAAACGCCTGAAATGCTGCGGCGACTTCTCGATTCTCCGACATTAAAGAGAGATGAAATTAAATTAGACCTGGGCGGTTAGGTTCATCTTCTCATGACCTGGTGTGGCTGGTGTCAGCAGTGGATATCACACGGACCCTTCGCAGTGGATATTTCAAGGATCCTTCACAGTGGATATCACGGGAACCCTTCGCAGTGGATATTTCAAGGATCCTTCACAGTGGATATTTCAAGGATCCTTCACAGTGGATATTTCAAGGACCCTTCACAGTGGATATTTCAAGGATCCTTCACAGTGGATATTTCAAGGATCCTTCACAGTGGATATCTCAAGGACCCTTCGCAGTGGATATCACGGGAACTTTTTGCAGTGGATATCACGGGAACTTTTTGCAGTGGATATCACCGGAACCCTTCGCAGTAGATACTACAAGGATCCTTTGCAGGGGATGTGTGAGGAACGTTTCTCAGTTTATATCTCAGGAACCCTTCGCAGTTATAAATAGTGCTGCAACATTACTTCCTTTTTTCAGAGTGCTTTAGTTTGAAAAAAAGAAGTTATGTTTCTACACCCTGTATTACCTCCAACGCACTACTTCTGTTCAGTCGCTACGATGATGTCTTCTCGAACACGAATGTTTTTGCAATGTTGAGCTCCGTCTGTTCAGTTGAGACTTGTAGGCTCAGGTTCACCTAATAATGTATTAACACGTTTGTTGCGATTGCCTGATTGGTGTAAGACTTCACTTTGTACGCATAGTCACTAGAAGGATCTGAAAAAATTACAGAACCTAACCTAAGTGACCCACCGGTGGGTCGCATCGCAACAAACGTGTTAATAGGGAAGTGTTATGAACTCCATGTATCGGCCGGCTAGTGTGGTGCAAGATTCAAGTCCTCGTGCCGGGTGTCGGACTTGTCTATGAGATGCCTGCAATACAAGTGAGGTGCTATTGTACCTTTACGTGACAATAATAGTGCAAGGGAGAGGGAGCTAAGAAGCCTCTTCTTACAGAAGTAATATGCTTCTCTCTTTCTCTCTCTACGTGGCTACTATCCTCCGTAGGTTTGAATATACAAAAGAATATTGTTTCATTTTAATATATTAAATACTCATAAGATGACCCTTATATCGATGTTAATAGCTCAGGAAATTTTCTTCATACCAAACATCTTCCTTGCCTTCGAGAAAGTCTTAATTGTTAAGAGACGTGTGAGACGTCATGCCTGTCTATACTAACTAGACGCACTCTTACTTCGAAATAGTGGTGCAAATTTAAAATTTATTGCTTAATGTTAAAATTTGTCATTAGAGGAAAAATTCAATTATGAGAGAGGCTCACAATGGAATTAAATTCGTTCGGTGACACATCAGTATTTGTACCTCACTCAAGTAAATTCCTAGGTAGAAAATCACAGAAGCAGCATTTCCAAAGTTGCTAGCTTTGCATACATAGATTTCAGATTTCTCGTTTCTTCGAACACACACAGGAAGTTGACGCTGACGAAGCTAGTCATTTTCTCGACATCAACCACCGCGTGCTGCGTAAAATAAATGCAATCGAAGTTTGTCGCAGTGTCCCATGCCTGGGTTACGCAACGATAAAACTTATGTACTTGAAAATTTAGGCCCTCACATCAGCCAGGTTGTTTCTTTTTGTGAAAGGTTTGATCACAATTGTATAGTACATGTATCAATAGCAATCCTCAGAAGTG